>JAAAWM010011676.1:0-95549 GCA_036873465.1 Thinopyrum obtusiflorum
GCGCGGCCTTCAGTTCCTCTTCCAGTTGGTCCGATGACCCTGTTATGAGACAAGCAGCAGTTTTAATACAGCTGGCGTATCATTTTTTGATTCTCGATGGAGGGAAATATTACCAGAGGACGCCTTCTTGAACTTTTCCAGTTCGGTGGTAACAGCAGTTAGCTGTGTCCGGCACTGCTCCAGCTCTTGGGCTAGCAAGTCATTTTTCTCCATAAGAACCTGGTTACACAATGATCCTTAAAACATTTGTCCCAACTGCTTCAAGTCTCGGGGGCTACTAGCTCATGGTTATCAAATTCAGGCAAGGTAAACTTACCTGCACATCTTTCAAATGTTGCTCGGTGGCTCTGTTAAGCCCATCCGAGCAGCTCGGATGTATGCATCAGCCGAGCTGAAGGCACCGAACGCCTCTTTTGAGAAGCGGGGATTTCGTAAAACGGCCTGCCGGCGCCGGTGATCCATGGCGCTCTCCACCTCCGAATTGGTGACGGACATATTTTCCGAACCCTCGGCAGAAGGACAGTCCGGCGCCACTCCCATATCGGGCCCCTTCTTTTCGGCCGGGACCGAATCTTGGTTATTAGAAGCACGACTGGCCGGGTCCCCGGACACAGTCTGTCGAACCTTTTTCCTGATACAAAATGAACATATGAGTCACGGTTGGACGTGACTGCTAAAAAGAGCATAGTTGCAAACCCATACCTCTTCAAGAAAGGCCCGACCGTGTCTCTGTTTGCCTTCCTCTTCGAAGGCCTACCCGGCGCGGGAGCTCCTCTCTCCGGAGACGCCCCTGTGGTGGCCCGATGCACCGAACACCTCCCCTTCTGAGCACAGGATGCCGCGGTGAGCAAGAAAGAATGCGGAAGCCCTATCAGACAAAATGTCTCCTAATTACTTACATGAGAAGCAGGGAGAAGACCGGGATAGTCGGCGACGATGGCCACCTCTGTGCCATCATAGCTCGTTTGGTAAAATGTCCCATTCTCCAACACCACAAATATATCCGGATCCTCTTTGAATCCGGGGTCAAGGTCCCGATTGTGGCCCTCGGGCTGCGGGGCGGGGCTGTAAAGCCCCTCGGAAGTCTTTCGCCAGTGCTGTTATAAATGGACGGGTTAGTATTTCAGTGAACAAAGCTCAGGGAGGGGAATGAGTGGAGCAAAAAAGTTGGGAGCTCACCCATCTAGGAGGATTGTACATGGAATATCCTTCTCTGTGCGTGATGCGCAGGAACTCCTCTTCCTCACCCTTGAATAGTTCGGCCAATATTTTGGCTAGGGCGGCAGGGGTGTCTGGACCTTTCCTGCCGCAGCGGGAGGTGTCATCTTCCCCATTGTAATTCCACATGGGAAGTCCTCTGTATTGGAGTGGCTGAACTCCCCGTACTATGGAGGTCGCCATCACTTCGACTATCGTATACCCGGACTGGGCAAGCGTCCGGGGGGGGGGGGGGGGGGGGGGGGGGGGGGGGGGGGGGGGGGGGGGGGGGGGGGGGGGGGGGGGGGGGGGGGGGGGGGGGGGGGGGGGGGGGGGGGGGGGGGGGGGGGGGGGGGGGGGGGGGGGGGGGGGGGGGGGGGGGGGGGGGGGGGGGGGGGGGGGGGGGGGGGGGGGGGGGGGGGGGGGGGGGGGGGGGGGGGGGGGGGGGGGGGGGGGGGGGGGGGGGGGGGCTTCTTCAGAGGAACACTCGCAAACTCGGGGAGACCTCTCCGGACTAGATCAGGAAGTACGACGTCATCAATGTAGAACCACTCGGAGGTCCACTCTTCGGAAGCTTTCTTCGGTGTGCCGGATAGATATCCGGTCTCAGCAATACGCCATATTTCGGCCCCGCCCACTTCGAATATCGATCCCTCGTGGTTGCGTGGGACAAGGCAAAACAACTTTCTCCACAGATCAAAATGGGCCTCGCAACCCAGGAATAGTTCACATAAAGCGACATAACCCGCAATGTGCAGGACGAAGGCCGGGGTAAAATTGTGCAGCTGGAGGCCATAATACTCCAGAAGCCCTCGGAGGAATGGGTGAATTGGAAATCCCACGCCCCTCAGCAGATAGGGGACGAAGCACACTCGTTCTCCCGTAGACGGATTGGGGGAATCCTCCGCCTGGGTTTTGCCGTTAAAGGAGGCCAATCCTGCTCGAACAGGGACCAGATCTGTAGGAGGGAGAAATCCCTGCGTTTGCAACTTCTCCAATTGGCTGTGGGACACAGAGCACCTCTCCCACTCGCCTCTCTCTAGGTTGGAACGGGAAGAGGAGCTAGGAATGTTAGCCATGATGGAATGGTCTTTCCTGGCAGTCTCTGAGGATTTTCTCCGCGTGGTGTCGAAAGGATCTGAGATCCAATCTCTTTAAATAGACGCTTTTTCTTGCAGGGTTAGGGTGCTATTTGCAAAAAATACCCTGACCGTCTGCATCCGCCCGACACGTGGAAGATGAAGTCATAGATACACAGAAGCCGAGGGATGAGACATTGAACTAAAGACCGAATACATTACTTGGAAACCGTCGGAGGGGGAACCCGCCTTGCAATGCCGAAGACAATCTGCGCGCCGAACACCTCGTCATTGAAGCCTGGTTCGGGGGCTACTGAGGGAGTCCTGGACTAAGGGGTCCTCGGGCGTCCGGTCTGTTATCCATGGGCCGAACTGATGGGCTGTGAAGATACGAAGACCGAAGACCACACCCGTGTCCGGATGGGACTCTCCTTGGTGTGGAAGGCAAACTTGGCGGCCGAATATGTAGATTCCTTTCCTTGTAACCGACCTTGTGTAACCCTAGATCTCCCCGGTGTCTATATAAACCGAAGGACTTAGTCCAGAAATGATATACTCATTACCATAGTCATACAGGCTAGACCTCTAGGGTTTAGCCATTACGATCTCGTGGTAGATCAACTCTTGTAATACTCATATTCATCAAGATCAATCAAGCAGGAAGTAGGGTATTACCTCCATAGAGAGGGCCCGAACCTGGGTAAACATCGTGCCCCCTGTCTCCTGTTACCATCGACCTTAGACGCACAGTTTGGGACCCCCTACCCGAGATCCGCCGATTTTGACACCGACAGCGACTAGCCTGCCGCTACAGCTACAGGGGTGGCGCCTGGACCGACCGCTCCCACTCCTCGGCTCCGTCGCAGCCAGCTGACGGCAGCGACGCATCCGATGCTAGCCTCCAGGTCTTCCCGATGTCGTCCCCCCGCTCCCCCGGTGTCCCGCCCGGCGCCCTCACTGCCATCTCCTCCGGAGGCGACTCGTCCTCAGCACCCCAGCTCCCGCCCGCGGCGGCCGAGGCCTCTGCTGGGTTGGGGTTGGGCTCGGACCGGCCTCCTACACCCCCTCGTCGAGCCGGTACTGCCGGACCCAGTGGAGACCGAGGCCCTCCTCGACTCCGCTCGCCTCCACCACGATCCTGCTTGAGCTTGCCTCTCCACCGAACCAGCTCCTGGACACCTCGTGCACCACGGCCGACGAGGCGGCGGCGGCGGTGACCACTCCGGTGGCCGCCCCCCCGCTCCCCCCTCGGACTGTGGCCTACTCCAGGCGGGGCAGGTCGACCTCGACGCCGTGATAACCCACAAGTATAGGGGATCGCAACAGTTTTCGAGGGTAGAGTATTCAACCCAAATTTATTGATTCGACACAAGGGGAGCCAAAGAATATTCTCAAGGGGGGGGGGGGGGGGGGGGGGGGGGGGGGGGGGGGGGGGGGGGGGGGGGGGGGGGGGGGGGGGGGGGGGGGGGGGGGGGGGGGGGGGGGGGGGGGGGGGGGGGGGGGGGGGGGGGGGGGGGGGGGGGGGGGGGGGGGGGGGGGGGGGGGGGGGGGGGGGGGGGGGGGGGGGGGGGGGGGGGGGGGGGGGGGGGGGGGGGGGGGGGGGGGGGGGGGGGGGGGGGGGGGGGGGGGGGGGGGGGGGGGGGGGGGGGGGGGGGGGGGGGGGGGGGGGGGGGGGGGGGGGGGGGGGGGGGGGGGGGGGGGGGGGGGGGGGGGGGGGGGGGGGGGGGGGGGGGGGGGGGGGGGGGGGGGGGGGGGGGGGGGGGGGGGGGGGGGGGGGGGGGGGGGGGGGGGGGGGGGGGGGGGGGGGGGGGGGGGGGGGGGGGGGGGGGGGGGGGGGGGGGGGGGGGGGGGGGGGGGGGGGGGGGGGGGGGGGGGGGGGGGGGGGGGGGGGGGGGGGGGGGGGGGGGGGGGGGTAGCAACATCAATCTCAGAACATAGTGGATACTAGGGATCAAACCCTAACAAAACTAACTCGATTACATGATAGATCTCATCCAACCCATCACCGTCCAGCAATCCTACGATGGAATTACTCACGCACGGCGGTGAGCATCATGAAATTGGTGATGGAGGATGGTTGATGATGACGACGGCGACGGATTCCCCTCTCCGGAGCCCCGAACGGATTCCAGATCAGCCCTCCCAAGAGAGTTTAGGGCTTGGCGGCGGCTCCGTATCGTAAAACGCGATGAATCCTTCTCTCTGATTTTTTTCTCCCCGAACACGAATATATGGAGTTGGAGTTGAGGTCGGTGGAGCTCCAGGGGGCCCATGAGGCAGGGGGGTGCGCCCAGGGGGGCAGGCGCGCCCCCCACCCTCGTGGAAAGGGTGTGGGCCCCCTGGCCTTGATTCTTTTGCCAGTATTTTTTATTATTTCCAAAAATAATCTCCGTGAAGTTTCAGGTCATTCCGAGAACTTTTGTTTCTGCACAAAAATAACACCATGGCAATTCTGCTGAAAACAGCGTCAGTCTGGGTTAGTTTCGTTCAAATCATGCAAGTTAGAGTCCAAAACAAGGGCAAAAGTGTTTGGAAAAGTAGATACGACGGAGACGTATCAACTCCCCCAAGCTTAAACCTTTGCTTGTCCTCAAGCAATTCAGTTGATAAACTGAAAGTGATAAAGAAAAACTTTTACAAACTCTGTTTGCTCTTGTTGTTGTAAATATGTAAAGCCAACATTCAAGTTTTCAGCAAAGATTATGAACTAACCATATTCACAATAACACTTAGGTCTCATGTTTGCACATATCAATGGCATAATCAGCTAGCGAGCAATAATAATAAATCTCGGATGACAACACGTTCTCAAAACAATCATAATATGATATAACAAGATGGTATCTCGCTAGCCCTTTCTGAGACCGCAAAACATAAATGCAGAGCACCTTTAAAGATCAAGGACTGACTAAACATTGTAATTCATGGTAAAAGAGATCCAGTCATAGTCATACCCAATATTAACTAATAGTAATGGATGCAAATGACAGCGGTGCTCTCCAGCTGGTGCTTTTTAATAAGAGGGTGATGACTCAACATAAAAGTAAATAGATAGGCCCTTCGCAGAGGGAAGCAGGGATTTGTAGAGGTGCCAGAGCTCGATTTTAAAGCAAAGATAAATAATATTTTGAGCGGTATACTTTCATTGTCAACATAACAACCAAGAGATGGCGATATCTTCCATGCTACACACATTATAGGCGGTTCCCAAGCAGAATGGTAAAGTTTATACTCCCCCACCACCAACAAGCATCAATCCATGGCTTGCTCGAAACAACGAGTGCCTCCAACTAACAACAGCCCTGGGGGAGTTTTGTTTGCAATTATTTCGATTTGGTTTGCTTAAAGCATGGGACTGGGCATCCCGGTGACCAGCCATTTTCTCGTGAGTGAGGAGCGGAGTCCACTCCTCTTGAGAATAACCCGCCTAACATGGAAGATACAGACAGCCCTAGTTGTTACATGAGCTATTCGAGCATACAAAACAGAATTTCATTTGAAGGTTTAGAGTTTGGCACATACAAATTTACTTGGAACGGCAGGTAGATACCGCATATGGGAAGGTATAGTGGACTCATCTGGAATAACTTTGGGGTTTAAGGGATTGGATGCACAAGCAGTATTCCTGCTTAGTACAAGTGAAGGCTAGCAAAAGACTGGGAAGCGACCAACTAGAGAGCGACAACAGTCATGAACATGCATTAAAATTAATAAACGTTGAGTACAAGCATGAGTAGGATATAATCCACCATGAACATAAATATCGTGAAGGCTATGTTGATTTGTTTCAGCTACATGTGTGAACATGTGCCAAGTCAAGTCACTTAATTCATTCAAAGGAGGATACCACCCTACTATACCACATCACAACCATTTTAATAGCATGTTGGCACGCAAGATAAACCATTATAAACTCCTAGCTAATTAAGCATGGCATAAGCAACTATGATCTCTAATTGTCATTGCAAACATGTTTATTCATAATAGGCTGAATCAGGAACGATGAACTAATCATATTTACAAAAACAAGAGAGGTCGAGTTCATACCAGCTTCTCTCATCTCAATCAGTCCATCATATATCGTCATAATTGCCTTTCACTTGCACGACCGAACGATGTGAATAATAATAATAGTGCACGTGCATTGGACTAAGCTGGAATCTGCAAGCATTCAATAAACAGGAGAAGACAAGGCAATATGGGCTCTTGGTTAAATCAACAATAATGCATATAAGAGCCACTTCAACATTTTCATCATGGTCTTCTCCTATCGACCCCCCAAAGAAAAGAAAAGAAATAAAACTATTTACACGGGAAAGCTCCCCATGAGTAAAAGAAGAACATGAAATATTTTTGGGTTTTCTTTTAATTATTACTACAAGCAAGAAAAGTAAAATAGCTAAAAGCTACAACTAATTTTTTTTTTGGTTTTTCTTAAGGTTTTCAAACACATAAGAAGAAAGCATAAAAAGGAAAATAAACTAGCATGGATATTACAGTGAAAAAAGTATGAGCACCGACAACTAGCAATGAGTGTGTGAACATAAATGTAATGTCGGTGAGAGATACGTACTCCCCCAAGCTTAGGCTTTTGGCCTAAGTTGGTCTATTGCCACGGCTGGCCTGGCGGATATCCAAAGTTGTAACTGGGGTCGTACTGAGATGCAGCGGCTATTGCATCGTGGGCTGCAGCTTGGAGGTGAGCTGCCCTTGTCCTCCTCTCGTACTCATTTGCCTCCTCCCTGGTTATGAAATATCTTCCCTTTGTCTGAAAGTCAAAGAAAGTAGGGGCAGGAAGATCGACGTGAAAGGTACGTCGTCTGTCAAAGATTAGTCGGTACCGGAGAGGTTGTTCATTCCTCTCAATAAACTGATGACGAACCATAGCCTCATAATCTAAATAAATAGGAGGCAACTCAATATCATAGTCACGTATGGCTATATCAAGAAAATTAGCTAAACAGGTTGCATAAATTCCACCAAAGAAATCTCCATTAACTCTATTATTATGCAACCTACGTGCAACAATGGCTCCCAAATTATAACTTTTATCTCCTAATACAGCACTCCTGAGAACACTGAGATCAGGGACACACATGTGACATGCTTCATCCTTACCATTGATGCACCTACCTATGAAGAGAGCAAAATAATGTATAGTAGGAAAATGAATGCTCCCTATGGTAGCTTGTGTTATATCTCTAGATTCTCCCACAGTTATACTAGCAAGAAAATCTCTAAACTCAGATTTGCGAGGCTCACTAGTGCTACCCCATTGTGGAAGTTTGCAAGCAGTGGTAAAATCCTCTAAGTCCATAGCATAAGAATTTTCATAAAGATCAAACAGGACAGTTTGAGAATTGCGTGATGATGAAAATTCAAACCTTCTCACAAAGGAATCAGTGAGATAGTGATACTGACGGCACTTATCTGCCTCGAAGCCCTCAAGATCAGCGTTACGCACATATGTGTAAAATTCTTCCTTGATTCCCGCTCGATTCATGAGGTCCTCTGAAGGCCATTCGCAAGCCCGCACTTGAGCTTCCCTCGATGGTTCATCGTCAGCATCGCGTATTGCGAGCCTGGGTCCTTGCTTCCTTGAAGGACCACCTTGGTACATTTTCCTAAACATATTTCTTCCTCAAGGAATAATTCCCCAAAGCAGTTTTGTGAGAGGTGCTTTGAGCAAGGAGATCGAAAATCGTAGCAAAATGAGCTAGAACTCGTGCTTGAGCTGGTTGGTGATTTTTTTGGGAGGAAGGAGTGTGTGGTGGCTGGAATAAGTGGAGGGGAGCCACCATGGGCCCACGAGGCAGGGGGGCGCGCCCAGGGGGTGGGCGCGCCCTGGACCCTCGTGGCCAGGTGCCAGCTCCCCCTGATGTGTTCTCAGTGCCAGATATTCTCAAATATTCCAGAAAAAATCATATTTCAATTTCGGGGCATTTGGAGAACTTTTATTTTCGGGGTATTTTTTATTGCACGGATAATTCAGAAAACTGACAGGAAAATACTAATTTTACTTTATTTCATCTAAATAACAGAAAGTAAAAGGAGGGTACAGAAGGTTGTGCTTTCTAATTCATCCATCTCATGCTCATCAAAAGGAATCCACTAACAAGGTTGATCAAGTCTTGTTAACAAACTCATTCCGAATAACATGGAACCGGAGAAATTTCAAATAACACTATGTTACCTCAACGGGGATATGCACATCCCCAATAATAAGAATATCATATCTCTTTTTGACAGTAGGTAGAGGAAATTCAAAACCTCCAAAAATAATCGATGGAATTTTTCCAATAGAGTTTATACTATGAACTTGAGGTTGTTTCCTCGGAAAGTGTACCGTATGCTCATTGCCATTAACATGAAAAGTGACATTGCCTTTGCTGCAATCAATAACAGCCCCTGCAGTATTCAAAAAGGGTCTTCCAAGAATAATAGACATACTATCGTCCTCGGGAATATCAAGAATAACAAAGTCCGTTAAAATAGTAACGTTTGCAACCACAACAGGCACATCCTCACAAATACCGACAGGTATAGCAGTTGATTTATCGGCCATTTGCAAAGATATTTCAGTAGGTGTCAACTTATTCAAATCAAGTCTACGATATAAAGAGAGAGGCATAACACTAACACCGGCTCCAAGATCACATAAAGCAGTTTTAACATAGTTTCTTTTAATGGAGCATGGTATAGTTGGTACTCCTGGATCTCCATGTTTCTTTGGTATTCCACCCTTAAAAGTGTAATTAGCAAGCATGGTGGAAATTTCAGCTTTCGGTATCTTTCTTTTATTTGTAACAATTTCTTTCATATACTTAGCATAAGGATTCATTTTGAGCATATCAGTTAATCGCATACGCAAAAAGATAGGTCTAATCATTTCAGCAAAGCGCTCAAAATCCTCATCATCCTTTTTCTTGGATGGTTCGGGAGGAAAAGGCATGGGTTTCTGAACCCATGGCTCCCTTTCTTTACCGTGCTTCCTAGCAACAAAGTCTTTCTTATCGTAACGTTGATTCTTTGATTGTGGGTTATCAAGATCAATAGCAGGTTCAATCTCTACATCATTGTTGTTGCTAGGTTGAGCATCAACATGAACATCATCATTAACATTATCACTAGGTTCATGTTCACTACCAGATTGTGTTTCAGCATCAAAAATAGAAATATTATTTGGATTCTCAGGTGTGTCAAGAACAGGTTCACTAGAAGCATGCAAAGTCCTATCATTTTTCTTTTTCTTCCTTTTAGAAGGACTAGGTGCATCTACATTAGTTCTCTGAGAATCTTGCTCAATTCTCTTAGGGTGGCCCTCAGGATACAAAGGTTCCTGAGTCATTTTACCCCCTCTAGTCACAACTCTAACAGCATTATCATTATTTTTATTATTTAATTCATTGAGCAAATCATTCTGAGCTTTAAGCACTTGTTCTACTTGAGTGGTAACCATAGAAACATGTTTACTAATGAGTTTAAGTTCACCTTTAACTCTAGACATATAATCACTCAAGTGTTCAATCATATAAGCATTGCGTTTTAATTCTCTACCAAAATAAGCATTGAAGTTTTCTTGCTTAACCATAAAGTCATCAAACTCATCTAAGCATTGGCTAGCAGACTTATAACGAGGAATATCACCTTCATCAAATCTATAGAGAGAATTTACCTTTACTACCTGTGTCAGGTTACCAAGACCATGTGTTTCTTCAACAGGCGGTAAATTAAGACCATGTATTTCTTCAACATGAGGTAAATTCTTAACATCTTCAGCTTTTATACCTTTTTCTTTCATCGATTTCTTTGCCTCTTGCATATCTTCAGGACTGAGAAATAGAACACCCCTTTTCTTCGGAGTTGGCTTAGGAATTGGCTCAGGAGTTGACTCAGGAAGTGTCCAATTATTTTCATTGGTCAACATATTATTCAATAGAATTTCAGCTTCATCAGCTGTTCTTTCCCTGAAAACACAACCATCACAACTATCCAAGTGGTCCTTGGAAGCATCGGTTAGTCCATTATAAAAGATATCAAGTATTTTATTTTTCTTGAGAGGATGATCAGGCAAAGCATTAAGTAATTGGAGAAGCCTCCCCCAAGCTTGTGGGAGACTCTCTTCTTCCATTTGCACAAAATTATATATATCCCTTAAAGCAGCTTGTTTCTTATGAGCGGGGAAATATTTAGCAGAGAAGTAATAAATCATATCCTGGGGACTACGCACACAACCAGGATCAAGAGAATTAAACCATATCTTAGCATCACCCTTTAATGAGAACGGAAATATTTTAAGGATATAATAGTAGCGGGTTTTCTCATCATTAGTGAACAGGGTGGCTATATCATTTAATTTAGTAAGATGTGCCACAACAGTTTCAGATTCATAGCCATAGAAAGGATCAGATTCAACCAAAGTAATTATATCAGGGTCGACAGAGAATTCATAATCCTTATCAGAAACAAAGATAGGTGAAGTAGCATAAGCAGGATCATATTTCATTCTAGCATTCAGAGTTTTTTGTTTCAGCTTAGCTAATAATTTCTTAAGATCACTTCTATCATTGCAAGCAAGAAAGTCTCTAGCAGTTTCTTCATCCATAACGTAACCCTCAGGCACAACAGGCAATTCATATTTAGGGGGAGAATCTTCATCATCACTTTCATCAATATTATCAGTTTCAATAATTTCATTCTCTCTAGCCCTAGCAAGTTGTTCATCCAAAAATTCACCTAGTGGCACAGTAGTATCAAGCATAGAAGTAGTTTCATCATAAGTATCATGCATAGCGGAAGTGGCATCATCAATAACATGCGACATATCAGAATTAATAGCAGAAGCAGGTTTAGGTGTCGCAAGCTTACTCAAAACAGAAGGTGAATCAAGTGCAGAGCTAGATGGCAGTTCCTTACCTCCCCTCGTAGTTGAGGGATAAATTTTAGTTTTCTCGTCTTTCAAGTTCTTCATAGTGACCAGCAGATATAAATCCCAAGTGACTCAAAGAATAGAGCTATGCTCCCCGGCAACGGCGCCAGAACATAGTCTTGATAACCCACAAGTATAGGGGATCGCAACAGTTTTTGAGGGTAGAGTATTCAACCCAAATTTATTGATTCGACACAAGGGGAGCCAAAGAATATTCGGGGGGGGGGGGGGGGGGGGGGGGGGGGGGGGGGGGGGGGGGGGGGGGGGGGGGGGGGGGGGGGGGGGGGGGGGGGGGGGGGGGGGGGGGGGGGGGGGGGGGGGGGGGGGGGGGGGGGGGGGGGGGGGGGGGGGGGGGGGGGGGGGGGGGGGGGGGGGGGGGGGGGGGGGGGGGGGGGGGGGGGGGGGGGGGGGGGGGGGGGGGGGGGGGGGGGGGGGGGGGGGGGGGGGGGGGGGGGGGGGGGGGGGGGGGGGGGGGGGGGGGGGGGGGGGGGGGGGGGGGGGGGGGGGGGGGGGGGGGGGGGGGGGGGGGGGGGGGGGGGGGGGGGGGGGGGGGGGGGGGGGGGGGGGGGGGGGGGGGGGGGGGGGGGGGGGGGGGGGGGGGGGGGGGGGGGGGGGGGGGGGGGGGGGGGGGGGGGGGGGGGGGGGGGGGGGGGGGGGGGGGGGGGGGGGGGGGGGGGGGGGGGGGGGGGGGGGGGGGGGGGGGGGGGGGGGGGGGGGGGGGGGGGGGGGGGGGGGGGGGGGGGGGGGGGGGGGGGGGGGGGGGGGGGGGGGGGGGGGGGGGGGGGGGGGGGGGGGGGGGGGGGGGGGGGGGGGGGGGGGGGGGGGGGGGGGGGGGGGGGGGGGGGGGGGGGGGGGGGGGGGGGGGGGGGGGGGGGGGGGGGGGGGGGGGGGGGGGGGGGGGGGGGGGGGGGGGGGGGGGGGGGGGGGGGGGGGGGGGGGGGGGGGGGGGGGGGGGGGGGGGGGGGGGGGGGGGGGGGGGGGGGGGGGGGGGGGGGGGGGGGGGGGGGGGGGGGGGGGGGGGGGGGGGGGGGGGGGGGGGGGGGGGGGGGGGGGGGGGGGGGGGGGGGGGGGGGGGGGGGGGGGGGGGGGGGGGGGGGGGGGGGGGGGGGGGGGGGGGGGGGGGGGGGGGGGGGGGGGGGGGGGGGGGGGGGGGGGGGGGGGGGGGGGGGGGGGGGGGGGGGGGGGGGGGGGGGGGGGGGGGGGGGGGGGGGGGGGGGGGGGGGGGGGGGGGGGGGGGGGGGGGGGGGGGGGGGGGGGGGGGGGGGGGGGGGGGGGGGGGGGGGGGGGGGGGGGGGGGGGGGGGGGGGGGGGGGGGGGGGGGGGGGGGGGGGGGGGGGGGGGGGGGGGGGGGGGGGGGGGGGGGGGGGGGGGGGGGGGGGGGGGGGGGGGGGGGGGGGGGGGGGGGGGGGGGGGGGGGGGGGGGGGGGGGGGGGGGGGGGGGGGGGGGGGGGGGGGGGGGGGGGGGGGGGGGGGGGGGGGGGGGGGGGGGGGGGGGGGGGGGGGGGGGGGGGGGGGGGGGGGGGGGGGGGGGGGGGGGGGGGGGGGGGGGGGGGGGGGGGGGGGGGGGGGGGGGGGGGGGGGGGGGGGGGGGGGGGGGGGGGGGGGGGGGGGGGGGGGGGGGGGGGGGGGGGGGGGGGGGGGGGGGGGGGGGGGGGGGGGGGGGGGGGGGGGGGGGGGGGGGGGGGGGGGGGGGGGGGGGGGGGGGGGGGGGGGGGGGGGGGGGGGGGGGGGGGGGGGGGGGGGGGGGGGGGGGGGGGGGGGGGGGGGGGGGGGGGGGGGGGGGGGGGGGGGGGGGGGGGGGGGGGGGGGGGGGGGGGGGGGGGGGGGGGGGGGGGGGGGGGGGGGGGGGGGGGGGGGGGGGGGGGGGGGGGGGGGGGGGGGGGGGGGGGGGGGGGGGGGGGGGGGGGGGGGGGGGGGGGGGGGGGGGGGGGGGGGGGGGGGGGGGGGGGGGGGGGGGGGGGGGGGGGGGGGGGGGGGGGGGGGGGGGGGGGGGGGGGGGGGGGGGGGGGGGGGGGGGGGGGGGGGGGGGGGGGGGGGGGGGGGGGGGGGGGGGGGGGGGGGGGGGGGGGGGGGGGGGGGGGGGGGGGGGGGGGGGGGGGGGGGGGGGGGGGGGGGGGGGGGGGGGGGGGGGGGGGGGGGGGGGGGGGGGGGGGGGGGGGGGGGGGGGGGGGGGGGGGGGGGGGGGGGGGGGGGGGGGGGGGGGGGGGGGGGGGGGGGGGGGGGGGGGGGGGGGGGGGGGGGGGGGGGGGGGGGGGGGGGGGGGGGGGGGGGGGGGGGGGGGGGGGGGGGGGGGGGGGGGGGGGGGGGGGGGGGGGGGGGGGGGGGGGGGGGGGGGGGGGGGGGGGGGGGGGGGGGGGGGGGGGGGGGGGGGGGGGGGGGGGGGGGGGGGGGGGGGGGGGGGGGGGGGGGGGGGGGGGGGGGGGGGGGGGGGGGGGGGGGGGGGGCCCCCGCTTCCGCTTCGAGGCCTTCTGGCTGAATCATCCCGGGTTTGCCGCTGCGGTAGCCGCACGGTGGCACGAGGCTCGTGATGCACCCCACCGCTCACTCTTGGCCGTCGACTCCTGGCATTTTTGTGCTAAGCGGTCATGCCAATTCATGAAAGGTTGGGGTGCTAACTTGGGCCGCGACATCCGAGAGCGGAAGAAAGCTCTCCTCGAGGGCATCCAGGCCCTTGATCTTCGGGCGGATGCCTCTGGCCTCTCGGCGGAGGAATGTATGCTTAGGTACGATTTGGAAGACCAGCTCACGGTTATCTACACGGACGAGGAGGCATACTGGCGCCTACGAGGTACGCAAAATTGGGTCCTCAAAGGGGATGCCAATACCGCCTACTTCCAGGCCATCGCTAACGGTCGCCTACGCCGTAACTCCATCCCGCTGCTCTGGGACGGAGAGACCCTTCTGCAGCAGCCGGAGGCCATCCGAGCTCATGTAGATGGCTTTTACAGAGACCTATTCTCTGCCTCCCCTCGTGGAGGGTTGGCCCTTGCCCACGATATATGGCCACCTCGCTGTTGTGTCTCGGATGCGGATAACGTGGCGCTAACGGCCCCGTTTTCTGAGGCAGAAGTGTGGGCAGCCATTAAGGGCATGAACCTGTCCTCGGCGCCTGGCCCCGATGGCCTCCCGGTCAAGTTCTTTCGGACCTTCTGGGAGGTCATCAAGCCTGAGGTGATGGCCCTGTTTGAGGAGTTCTACGTAGGGTCCATCGACCTCTCCAGGCTCAACTTTGGGATTATCACCCTCATCCCCAAAGTAACTGGCGCTTCGGATATCCGCCAATTCCACCCGATCACGGTGATCAATGTCATCTTCCGCATCCTTGCGAAGGGGTATGCCAATAGGGTGGCCCCATTTGCCGACCGGATCACGCACCCGGATCAGTCGGCCTTTATCCAGGGACGCTATATCCTTGACGGAGTACTAGTGTTTCATGAAGCGCTCCACGAGGTGCACGCCAAACACCTCAAGGCGGTCTTCCTGAAACTTGACTTCCACAAGGCATACGACACGGTTAGCTGGGCTTTCCTTCGGGAATGCTTGCTCCGGAAGGGCTTCGACGACCGTTGGGTGACCCGCGTGATGCAGTTGGTCTCCTCGGGCCGGACCGCGGTCAACATTAACGGCGAGATTGGTCCCTACTTCCCCACCTTCTGTGGGGTCCGCCAGGGTGATCCATTCTCCCCATTCCTCTTCAACATGGTGGTTGATGCCCTGGCAGCCATCTTAGATAGAGCTAAGGTGGCAGGTCATATCAAGGGCATAGTACCGCATCTGGTAGGCGGGAATGGGCTCTCCCTCCTCCAATATGCGGATGACACCATTATAATGGTGGAAGGCTCTGCTAGTGACATCACAAACTTGAAGTTTCTCCTGCTCTACTTTCAGCAGATGTCTGGTCTTAGAATCAACTTCGATAAGAGTGAGGTGATGGTCTTGGGCTACCCTCAAGACGAATGCAAGAGCATCGCGAACCGGCTTAATTGTCAGCTCGGGAGCTTCCCCACGACCTATTTGGGGATCCCCATTAGTGACACGCGGCTCACGGTGGCCGAGTTGCGCCCTACGGTGGGCAAGCTCCAGCACCACATCGAGCTTTGGCAGGGACGATGGCTTTCGAAAGCAGCCCGGACCGTGCTCATTAACTCATCCCTGTCCAGCCTGCTCCTATTCGTTATGAGCTTCTACATCCTGCCCGAGACGTTGCATCATGAGATTGCTAGAGTCCAGGGACGCTTCTTCTGGGCTGGCGACGACCATAAGCAGAAGTACCACATGGTGCGGTGGACCAAAATATGTAAGCCTCGTAGTCAGGGCGGCCTCGGGATCATGTCCTCCAAACGCATGAACATTGCTCTGCTGACCCGATGGCTCTGGCGGATTTCGAACGGAGAGGGCGGCTTGTGGCTCTGCATCATCCAGCAGAAATACCTGCGTGGCCAGCCACTCGCCTTCTGTCAGCGGTCCAGGGGCTCCCAGTTCTGGCAATCCATCATATAGCTCCTTCGGGTCCTCCGCATAGGGACTTCGATCGCGGTGGGATCTGGCACGGCCACGCTGTTTTGGTTCGATCGTTGGGCTGGGGACGTCCCCTTCGCGACTCGCTTTCCTGGCTTGTTCGCCATTGCGGTGGAGCCAAGGGAATCTGTCGCGGTGGCCCTTATTGACTTAGGGCAACTCGCGTTCCGACGGCCGTTCGGACCTGCGGACACCGCCGATTGGCATGACTTGCTCGACTGCATTGCACTGCATGAGCCTGACCTCGATATGGGGAATGACCACACCAGATGGCATCTAGAGCCATCTGGTAGGTTCTCCACTAAATCCCTATACCAGGCGATCGCCCCCTCCCCGGGACCCGAGGGTCTCACCGCCATTTGGGAGATCCGGCTTCCTCTGAAGATTAGAATATTCTTGTGGCAATGGATCTGCGGCCGCCTTCCGTCCGGCGTGGAGGTCTTGAAGCGCAACGGCCCTGGTAACGGGTGTTGCCCGCTTTGCGGGCCCAAAGAGGACTCGAACCATATCTTCTTCACCTGCGTGTCCGCGCAGTTCCTCTGGAGTTGTTTCCGTGAATTAGTGGGTGGGAGTTGGGACCACAACAACTTCCCCGCCCTCTTCGCCGAACTTCAGGCATCACCACCCTCGTCTCGCCACATTAGGTGGCTGGCCATCGGTGTGCTCGCCTGGACGCTGTGAACTATTAGGAATAGGCTCGTGATTCAGCGTATACCTCTTCGTCGCGCGACTGACGCTCTGTTTAAATGGTCTGGTTACTTGCAGCTTTGGCGGCCGCTTAGCCGCCCTAGGGAGAGAGACGCCATCACCTCCATCATCACCCAGCTGCGCGCGATGGCTCTCCGATTGGCTCCGCCGCTTCCCCCACCACCTCCGGAGCCGGATTAGATCTTCCCCGCGTCGTCGTCGCCACCGTGTGTGTTGTGCGTGCTTGTGTGTTGGGCTTGTTGTGCTGTGCCCACAGCTGAACCCGTTGTTGTGTGTGTGTGTGCTTGTGTGTTAGACCTTGTCTGCGGTGGCGGTGTGTGTGTGTGTGTGTTCGCGGCTGGTACTTTGTGAACTTTGTGCTTGGTGGTTGCTTTATTTATAAAGCGGGGCGAAAGCCTTTTTCGGTAAATTCTGAACTTTTTTTGTGGAAAACTTTGACAATGGTTTGAGTGCTTGGCAAATTTAATCATGGAATGACATTGATGAAAGTCATGGCAAAATAAAATAAAATAAAATCAGCAGTTCAAAATGATTTAGAAATAGCATTTTTGGAGCATCAATTTTTTTCTTGTCACAGCTTTCACGAATGTCGTTTCATGATAACCTTTGCAGGCACACAAAGCATTTGTCAAAGATTGCCATAAAAAAACAGACTTTTTGATTTTTTATTATTATGTAGCCTTTGAGTGCGTCGTATAACTATACCATGTCCATGTGTTCTTCCCCTCTAATCCAGGAATTATGTTTGCTGACTATTTTCGTGAAATGGGCTATAATGTTACCATGTCCTGATGGGCCAAGTATTGCGTGAAATTTCAGAACGTTCGGTATGGTGCTTCCTTATCTGACTTGCAATTGTGACTGAAAAAAAAAATCTGACTTGTAATTCTTGCTATCATTTACTTTTTCGCAACCTGGAACACTCGAATCACTCCATTATCATTGCTACTAATAATCTTTCTCAAGCAAGTATTGGTTATATGTGTGTTTTTGAAAATTGCAAAATATGATTGGGTAAAAAGGGCAGCCTGGTGCATGTCGCTCCCGCTTGCGCAGAGTCCGGCGAAGGGTCCGACCACTTTGGGTCTATTGTACGCAGCCTTTCCCTACATTTCTGTAAAAGGCAGCAGCTTTACCACTGCGCCAAGGCTCCCCTTCGCAAAATATGATTGTGTGTTTATGAAAATTATGAAATGGTTTAAATTTATCTCTACTCTTATAAAAAACCGAGTTGGTGATGATGATGTGCCTGCCATCTTGCAATATAGACCGTCCGATCTATATCTGACGGATAGAAAGTAAACTATGGCAATTTTGCAAAAAGATACCCGCACATCTCTCCATATTTGCAGATAAAACCTTCCCTCGTTTATCCTTATCTCCCACAACATCATTGTTGAGCAATTAAAAAAGAAAGCCTCTGGAACAATCTGGCATGGTGGCCGCTGCCGGCGTCGTCCATCCCCATGCCTCCGCTCAGTCCGACCACCAATCACCACCACGCCCCACTCCTCCTCACCTTATCTCTCCTCTTTCTCGAGATATCATTAGTTTTTACACATGGAATTACTCTCGCATGGGTCAATCACAACCGGTGTTTTGTAAAAAAAAAAGGCATCTTGATATTCCGTGTAATGCACGTGCATCTTGCTAGTGTTTTAAAAAATAAGTTATTGAAAATGTTTTTTTTAATTATTGAAATGTTACTCAATTTTTTTTCTAAAATATTTGAAATGATAGTTTCTCTCTTACGATTTTCTGAATTAGTCACTGAAATAATTACTTGTTTTTATCTTTGAATTATATTTTAATTTTTCAATTAAAAACATCATTAATAATAATCTATTTTTTTATCCGCAAAAAAATAATAATCTATTTTTGATATAACAATACCAAAAATCAAGTAATAACAGATACATAAGTTACAGAGGGAGGCTACTTCTCACTTTCCCCTTTCTCTTCTCTCTCTTGTCCCTCTCGTTCCGTTCCTGAGAGCCGCCTCCTCCCTCCCGGCTCCTCTCCTCTCCTTCTCCGGCGGCGCTGCCGTCTGGAGAGGAGATGGAAGGGAAGCCCGGGGTGTAGTTGTATATAGCTGCTTTTGTTTTGCTGTCGTTTTACTGTTGTTCGGCGGGATGCCGTCTCTGTCTTTCCCCTGGAGCTCGTCGTCAGCGATGTCGAGCAGTGGCTGGCGATTGTCTGGCTCTACCCCTTGCTGTCTTCTATGGTGGGAGCAAGCTGTTGGTGGAGAGCTTCGTGGCAGCTCCTTCAATAAGCTCAAAGGCCGGATCTGGAGAACGACCGCCGCCTTGCCTTCTGCTCTTGAGCCCACCGTGGTGGTGGGTATTGAGCAGGGGGGAAGTGAAGTTACGATTTTTGCAGATCGGGCAGGAGCACACTATCAGTGGTGCTTGTGGAGGGGTTACGGCGCCCACGCCCGCGGTCGATGGCCGGCCCTTGCTGCTTCACCACTGATCTTTCTGGCTGAATGGCAGCCAAGTTTCTTCCTCCCGGCGTTGAAGCCAAAAGGGAGGCAGCCCAGCTTCAGGGTGGAGTCCACGGTTGGATGCTGTGGAGGTTGCGTCGCCCCAAGTGGTGTCGTCCCCGGCGACGGCGCGACTGGATCCGCTCGGGAGCTGTCAAGGACTCGATTGCAATCTTCGTTCTTCGTTTGGGGTCCTCTTTATAAAAGTTCCGGACTGCTTTGTAATTTTACTTCTCCTTTGGGTCCGTATGTAAGATGTACGTCGCCTCTGGCGTATGCTCAATAAATCTGGGTCCTTCGGGACCCCTCTTGTTCAAAAAAAAAAACAGATACATAAGTTATACCATGTAGAATACCTTGTATGGCTACTCACGTGGCAGCTTTACATGACAAGAGCGTTAGAAGTGCTTTTGCCAACAAACATGCTACTACTGATGTTAAAAAAAAAAAACAAGCATGCTACTAGTGAACAAATCTTAATTGTATATATATACACCACAAGCTAGGATTTGCTAACCACGCAGGCATTTTCCCCTCATCAAAAAAGAAGAAGAGAAACACAACCATAACAAGTTTTTTCAAGCTTCACCCACACAAAACAAAAAACAAAAAAGTTCAAGCCATATATCAATCTGAATGAGTCCGGAACAGTTTCATGAGACCGTAGGTGACCCCCATCGCCACCAATCCTCCCAGCGCGGCCCTCAGCCCAGCCCGCCCCCCGGGAGCGCGGCCCTGCACCGCCCCGAGGGCGCCGAACACCGCCAAGGCCAGAGTCGCCGTCGCAACGACCACGGCGACCCGCACCGCGTAGCTTGCCACGAACCACGCCGCGAGCAGCGGGATCGCCGCGCCGGCCGCGAAGGACAGCGCCGAGGCCGCCGACGCATGACACGGGTTCGGCAGCCCGGCCCGGTCCGCCGGGTACCCGCGCGCCTCCTCGAGCCGCTGGAGCCCGGCCAGCTCCACGTCCAGCTGCGCGTGGACCGACACGTACTCGCCGATGGCCATGCTGCACGCGCCGGCGACGAGGCCCGCCACGCCCGACAGGAGCGCTGCCCGCGGGTCGGCGGGTCGTGCCGCGCCGATGCCGAGCATGAGCGCTGAGGTGGAGACGAGGCCGTCGCTTGCGCCGAGGACGGCGGCGCGCAGCCACTGCCCCTGCTGTGACGGCAGCGGCATGGCGTCGTGGGTGGACATTGCCGTGGCGACGCAGGCAGTGCAGAGCTTCATGGCCTCCGGCGCGGGGGTTGGACCGAGCTCTGCTACAGGGAGCTTGGTGTCATTGTCGGTGGCCATTTTATGTGGGAGCAGAGGCGTGCGACTGCCACACGCACAAAAGCATACGAGAGTGTGGCGAACACAAGACCCCGTATATATATCGACGAGGCAGTAGAGCAGCGAGACGATTATGTGAAGGTAACATCTGTAGTGATGCACAATGTGACGTCTCCTTAGGAATAACAAGGATTTACATACATACAGTCATTTTCACTGTCTAGGTATGGTCATATGCATAATTTATGTGCTTTTGACATCATTTAATTTTCCGTGTTTGTTCTGGTGTTCATAGGAAATGTGATAATTAGATGTTTCTTACTGTATTGCATATACTTTCAGATTTTTTTTCTTTTCCAAAAGGCCTAAGTCCATAAATTAAGTATCAGAAGTACTTACAAACACACCCTTACAGAAAAGAAAATTACATCAAAATTCTTAGTAGTGCTAAAGTCTTCTTCCTCCGGTATCCACCGGCGATGCCTCGTGAACAAAGCTCGATGTAGCCTCTGGGCCTCCGCCTCAACGAAGCAAACTTGTTTAAACCCATAAGCTTGTAGAAGTGGTGGCCGTGAAGCCATCGATGTAGGTCAGAAGACATCCGTCTGCGATCTACATAGCAAATCGCCGCCCGGAGAAGAAGAGGCCAAAAGAGCCCGCAGATACTCCAAAGAACCTGAAAAACGACCGAATCGACATGGATCCATTGGACACCGAAGCCGACCCGGTCCAAGAAGATCTGTCGAAGACACACCTGGTCATCTTATGGATCCATTGCTGTACTTTGATCCATTGCTGCATATTCTGTTCAAAAGGGGAGCACTTGGAACGTTGGTGTACTTTGAAGCCGCCTACGTTCATTCCTCTCGGCCTACGAACAAAAGGGGATACAGTTTGGGATCAGCTCGACTTCTACAACCCTTCTGCCTGGCAACCCGGAACTGCTGGAGCTATGGCCAACCCATCGCGCCAATGGTTTCGTCCCCGTCGATTGAATTGCAATGTTGCATCATGATCTTAGGCTTTTTTGTAAAATGTCAGGACGGGTTTGTAATTTTGTTTTCTTGGTGGTGGGGGGGGGGGGGGGGGTCCTGATGTAAAATTTATTTTCAAGCTTATCTAATCAAAGTCTGGGTCCTTTGTGACCCTTCTACTATTCAAAACAAAGTGGAAGAAATCGGATAGACGAGTTGAAATACTCTACATGCTGTGTGGGTGTGGATAGTCTTGCGATAAAGCGGATCCATGTGCGGTTGTGCAGCTCCTTACTAATAGTTACTCCTATGTTCTTGCGTGAGGCAATCCTAAAAGTTTTAAAACTGTTGTGCACACGAAACTACACACACGAGATGCAGCCGACACTCATATCAAACGGTGGAGCAGTGCTACAGCTATGCACCGGATGGCGCGATCTCAGCGTCATACAAAAATCGTGTGTGCAGTGCCGTGTGTATAGCAGGGTTCAAAAAGTTATGGGGCCATTGGCGAATGGATCCACGGCCGGTCCGGTTGTCGTGCCAGAAAAGGGCCTTCTTCCTGGGCGTGGAGTTTCTAATCTCGAGCTCAAATGCTCCTAGATGAATAGTGAATTCAAAAAAATAGAATTTTCTTTTCATAAAATTCTGCATTTTTAGGCAAACTTTAAGGAATGTTTGAAGTGCATGTAAATTTTCATCGCGAAATCACATTGGTGGAAGGCGTGGTAAGAAAACAAAATCGATGCTCTGAAATGTTACTTTCAAACGCATTTTGGACCTTTTTTTTTGCCACGAGTTCCACCAATGTGATTTTGTGATGAAAAATTGTAGGCACTTCAAACATTTCTTAAAGTCTGACACAAAAAAATTCAGAATTTTTTGAATTTTATTTTATTTTATTGTTCATCCAGGGGCATTTGTGCTCGAGATTAGAAGCGTACTTTCGCTTCTTCCTGTCCGTCAAAGCAATCTTTGTGAATGCACAAATCCATGTTGTTTTTGTTGCAGAGGGGCTTCAATCGCCCGCCCAAAGGAAATGGTAGCAGCATTATTGTTTTACTGGAGCTTGATGCCCAAACTGAGGTAACCTTGCCTAATTATCAAAAACAAAGCTAATTATGGATTTTGTTACTATCTATATGTACACATAGACATATCGTTTGGATATCATATTGAAAAGAACAAGCGGTCAAAGATTCACAACCGAAGACCAATACCAACTCAGATGTCCAAGACGGCGTCTGCCTTGGTGAATCACTATCGGTCTCCCGTTTCCGCGGGAATGAACGTCGACCCGGTGGAAACTCCTATCCAGCTTTGTAAGAACTTGGATTGTCCTGCCTTGTTTCTTACACGCGTGGCTGGCAGCCTGGCAGTACCATCGGAGTAGGACAAGCAATGCTTTGAGTCATCGGTAGAATCGGTGGCGCCCTGCTGCTTCAACCGGAGAGGTTACATATAAAGAACTCAACGTCTTGGGTTGTCTTTGTCTTCCGGCAATGCAGACACCGATGTTGTAGTAGAAAATTGTTTGGAACGCTGAACTACCAGATTCCACAGAAAAAATGTTGTAGTGGAGAATTGCATATCAGCTTCAATATGTAACATCCACATGTATCTCACAAAAAAAAAATGTATGCTGTATTTATTTTGAATGAAGATACATAGTACAAATGGAAGTCCCTATGTTTTGGCAGAGTTAATATCTCGTTTTGGAAAGATAGAACACTAAATCTGTGAAGAGTATTTTCTATTTATTTATTGTACTTCCTACTAGTACTCCCCTTCATTTGACACTACTATAGGGGTTCCGAACAGTCCAGACTCCCTGCTACTCTTCATTTGAGACAATTGGTGGCCGTTTTTGTCCGGACAAGGTAGATAAAAAGTTTACTTCCTCTAAAGTTGAATTAGTGACAAGTAATATGAATTGGAGGGAGTACCTTATTGGGTTCAATCTATTTGATGGCACAGATCTGCCAAGTGGGACCTGACTGACAAATATACTCCGCAGCCAATAATTTTAGCACAGTAAAAAATGTGCATGCTTTTCATAGAGTTATATGAACAGTTCTGCTATTATGGATACTCCCTCCGTCCAGTGAAAAGTGTACATCTAGCTTCAACATTTGTCCACGAAAGAGTGTACTTTTATCTTCCCAATGCACTTTAAAGTAGAAAAAAATACTTCTTTTTCATCACACGGTAATCAAGACCAATAGCAATGTACACATGGTTTTCTTAATTTCTACATGCACTTAGCTCATTGGGGGTTATGTAATTAAAGAAGAGAGAGATGGTGGCTTGCACCTTTCCAATGCATTTTTTGCTTAACTCCATAATTTGTCCTAAAATTTCTAGATGTACACTCTTCACCGGACAGAGGGAGTATCTTCCACCAGACAGCTGCTAGGTTGTAGCTTGCTCCTTGCTAGACGAGGGGCTAACTTCGCAAAAAAGCCAAATGGAGACCGAGCTTCATGGAGGCCTTAATTTGAAAACTTCAAAATTTAAATTTTTTGTTTCAGAAAAATCTAAAAAAAATTACGTACATACCTAGATACATAATGAACATGTGTGCAAATTTTCAGGCCGAAATTCATTAAAATGAGAGCTACACAAAAAAGAAAAATCTCAGGCTTTTTAGCACATGTACTGTTCATCCTTAAAGTCTATGATTTTGTTTTTTTGTGCAGCTCGCAATTCAAGGTATTTCATTCTGAATTTTTTCATACGTACACATTACATCCTTGCATGCATGTGTATTTATTTTTAGAATTTTTTGAAAGTGAGAAGTTTGAATTTTGAATTTTTTAAAATAAAGACCTCCATGGAGCTCGGTCTCCAAAATGCCCTACTCCTAACTTCGCTGCTCACTTGAGATTACGACTACACCTATCTACTCGGCCCGTAACTACTTATAAAAGCACGAATTTGATGAATTCAAATGATTTGTGCCATCCAACCATCTATATCCAACATCTCATTCTGCTTCAATGATGTATCAATCACATCATTAATAATTCGAAGACATGTTAACTGCATTAATCATAATTTGAAAAGACATTAAATGCATTAAACACAATTAATCTTGGAATCAACATTAGTTATGTTCAGTTTTATAAATAATATTACTGTCAAACCGGATATGAATGCACGTAGCACAGTTCTTATTTGCTTGGAAATGAATAAAAGAGGGAGCCGCCTATTATTCAGGCTTCTGTAATTATTATTATTTGCATCAGTCAAAATTTTATTTAGGCTTCTGTAATTATTATTATTTGCATCAGTCAAAATTTTAAACCGCTAGATCTGGCCACAAACAGATGCGCACTGTTCATCTTCATCCTGCTGCACCGCCAACCTAGCGGCCTGCCACCACTACCACCTACAGCCAGCAGTGCTCCTGTATGCCCCGCTGCCCCGACCATCCCTCTAAACCACGCATCCCCTACCCCCACAGTCAACCTTAGACAGCCACAACTTTCCCATCTCGTGCTGAGGGCATAGCAGAAATGTGACCGACAAGTCAAAAAATTTCAGGCACATGACGTTTAGCAAAAGCGATAAAAGAGCTCCGAGTACTTTTGCAAAGAAAAAAACCAATGGTAACAAGCACGTGAAAGAATCGCATCAGGCACATGATGTGATATGAAATTCTCACTGTGAGTAGCAGCTATTTAAAGCTGCAAGTCGTAACCAATAGATCCATAGATGACATATCCATCAATCCAAATGTTAACGAAACCAGAAAACTAGACATAAAGGTCACTCCGGTTTGCTCTATGTGAGATAATCCAGACTAGAGCTGTAACTGAAATTGAGAATGAGACCATAAAAATCAGGTCCGAAGAAGCAATGACAAAATCAGGCGAGACGCTACTTTACTAGTGCCATCAGCCCCTATCCTCGCTTGGCCGATCAGTTAATGGGAAGAACTATCATGGAGTATGAGCAGAGGGGCCACTCTTCATTGCCTGGACTGTTCCTTCTTCTTGCCTTGTCTCCACAGTATCTTCATGTTTGCTCCTGTAACAAGTGGAAAACATAAGAATCTGAAGACCTAGACAGGGGTTCGTCTGAAAACAACTGTGAAGAATTGTCATGGTGGTACCTGATCTGCTGCCGGAAACCTCTAATTCAGTAATGATATATATGAAGGACGGACAGTTACATGGAGTGGCTTCCCAATATATCTGCATCAGGGTTAATAAGATTAGTAAGATAACTGAATGGAACCCATGAAAATCTCAATAGATCTATTCAGGATATCATCAAGAACAATGTTCTAGCATATGTATGCTTGCATGGAGCAAATAATTACACGATCTTCATCATAGAACACAAACACCATTTCCCTGACACTGGTTAATACTCCCTCCATTCCAAAATATTTGCAGAGGGAGTAATTATCAACTTCTGCTTCAGCCAGAAGTCTAATTGTTCTCTGTTTTTAGGAACATATGTGATTCTTCTTTGCATGACTTAAAATGTTGATATTGTCCTATTAAAAGCTGACTGGTGCTAAACAACCATGACTGTACCTTAGGTGCATTTCGCTGCAGCCCACCGGAACCCTTTTCTGTTGGACAACCAGGCGAGGCTTGATCTCATCCACCAGCTCGGAGCAGCATGGAAAGATGTACACAGGTTCTACAAAAAAGAAGTTAGTGGAGCATGCCGTGGTCCATAAGTGAGCTTACCTGCACAACCGATGACCTACCCATGCAAGTCTGAAAAAAGTATTTTTGGGTTCTGTTTTATGGAGCCATTGACTACAGCCTGTGCATACTACATGCATCAAATATCGTCCTGGTGATTTCTACAACCTACTCCCCCAAGTTTCAAGAACCTATTGCATTCATATGTTATGACAGCAAGACATTTCATCAATGCCCCTTTTCCCTATTATACTATTGTACGATTATAAGAGCAAAACTATATGTGTAGCTCCAATGTGATTTTCCATCTTAAGAGTCTAATGCCCTGCATAAAAATCCATATCAACTTGTTAATGAACGGGGAAAGGAAGGCATATAATTCATACAATACACAAAGAAATCGAGCTTTCGAAGATTGTTGGAGAGTGTTGGCTGGCTAGATTACATAGATCCAAACTGATTTGAAGCAATAGCTTGGCTTTGTTTTTCCTCCAAGCATCATGAGAAACAAAAATCCGCAATTTTTAGCATCATATTGTCATCTAGAAATATGTTTGCAGGTCTAAGGTCTAAGCGAACAATATATCTCTTGTGAAGATAATGTAAACCCTCGCAAATTCCTTGATTATTTGATAGCGCTCTCTACATGCAGACCCATGCATCTTGAATCTACAAAGAGGAGAAGAACGTTAAGTTTTTAAGAAAGTTAAGTCAATCAATCTTTGAAGTTGATAGATAGTAGACAACATACTTGTTACATAGGCATGTAGATTCGCCTAGGCAGACATGCAACGCAGAGCAATCATTTGCCTTTTTTTGTATTTTGGTCTTTCCTTGTGAGTCAACACAATATCCAATAGATCATACTATATTTTTGCTCTTATTTTTTCTTTATCATGCATTGCAATTGTCCCATGCCGCACAATTTCTGCAATTATCACAAACCTTGTCAACACCGGCTGAAGTTTTAAGATAACCATGAGAGTTTTAAGTTATCATACCTCAATGAAGAGAATCTCAATGGACAAAGCGCTATGAAATAATCAAGGGAATTTGTGAGGGTTTGCATTATCTCCACAAGATTCATATTCTCCACTTAGACCTCAAACCTGCAAATATATTGCTTGATGACAACATGGTGCCAAAAATTGCAGATTTTGGTCTCTCAAGATGCTTTGAAGAAAAGCAAAGCCAGGCATGCTATTACTTCAAAACTGTCAGGATCTATGAAAGCGTTTTGAGCTTTCATCCACTAACACGCACTGCAGCTCATTTCTCGTGGCTCTGAAAGTTAAACATGGTGAGAAGTATTAGTTATGAAGTTACCATCCTAACTAATCATCATAAACGGCAAAGTTACAGACTTTTATGCTCACATAAAAACATTGGTACATAGATTTTTCTAGAAAGAAAGAAATAAAATCATAGATACACTCTATTAGGATTAAGATGTGAAACACTCTTACGCCCCCATGTAAAACTTTGGTAGATAGGTTTCTCGAAAAGTAAAACTTCATAAATACAGCTCATTAGGATAAATATGTGAGACGATAAGTCTCGGTAAATTCCTACAAATATTGTCCACACATACACAAGCGAAGGGAGTATGTGACTACTGATAAATCCACCTTGCCCACCGCTACTCGACCTGCTGACGCGCTTGACAACATGGATAAAAAAATACTATGAAGATAGATCTACGACGATGAAAAGTAATCAGTACCAGCAGCTTGTAAGTTCAGAAGCTACTACGATGATATATATGATACGGGAAGAGCATATGCAGGAGCGACGCAAAACAAATCATTGGAAGAAACTTTTGCCAAGAGGACGAGGAAGACGGGGATTACCTAGGGGAGGACTGCTGCCTACGAGCTTCAGATCTGGTGAGGGCTCGTGAGGTCGAGAGGGTACTCTTATAAAGGAAAACGGGCCTCAGATCTGGATCTCGCGTCAGAATAAAGATGATATTTACACCCCTGACGATGCCTTCAATTATGCGGGAATCCAGCTGGTTGGTCTGCTTTTAACGTACCTGCTGACAAAGTCCACTCTCTACGCACGGACCGAAAGATGCCCACCCTCCCTTCGTTGGAATGGTCACGGCATCGCACGAAGGGTAAAATGTGAAGTTTTTCTTTACCGGAAATGCAGGTATAGGCACTTATCAAGAGCATCTCCCGATTTGTTAAAAAGATTCGAGTGTTTTTTATTAGATGCACAACAATTTGTTATTTGAAATTAATTCTGAAAAACCGAATATACGAAGGATATCCCCTGCACTAACATCTGAGTGATCATTTGACATCCCATTCTCATACGCTTATTGATTTTTTCCTCGAAACAGAGGCAAAAAAGAAAAAAAAAGAATTGTCTAGTTAATTTACGGCAAACCAATACAAACGGAGCACAGACTAAGAGCATCTCCAACAACCTTGATATATTGGGTTGCTAAAAACTTGCTATAGCAAAAGGAGAGAGAAGGTTTACAAAGCCAACATATTTTTTGCTTTCGCAGCCTTTGTATATTGGATTGCTATATTTGTACCAAACACAATAACATGTGGAGACAGTTTGCTATACACACTACACACTAACTTACGTAGATGAATACATATACTACCACAACTCGCCACCATACACGTCCCATACACACACAACACACACGCGTACACGTACACACTCCACGAAAAAAAATCATGCAAAAAAAAAACATATACAACGCAACACACATGCGGTAAGCAAAAAAAAATCCATGCGAAAAAATAATACATACAACACACGTACACATCACACACGCACATGGCATACATGGCCCACCGGTCATCGAGACAAAAATATGGCTAGGACCACTTTAGGAGGCTTTGTAAAATTATAGCAAGTGGCCTCTCCACTTTGCAAATATACAAGGTTTAGGAGCAAGTATAGCAAGCTTTGTAAAAATTTCTGGTGGGGGACCACTTATACAAAGGCTGTTGGCCAAGGCTTTTTGGCCAAGATTGCTAAAATAGCAAGTGAGTGCAAATATACAAAGGCTGTTGGAGATGCTCTAACTACTCATATGGCAATAAACCCCATAACAACACATGCGACCCTGTTAGACTCTGCAAATGCATAAGAGCATCTTCAGCCGTTGGCCCCCCAGGCGGCTCGTAAAATCGCTGCCTGGAGGCGAACCGGCGCTAAAATCAGCCTGGGGGCTTTCGGGTTCCCAGCCGCCGGCCCCAGGGTCGCCCCCAGAAGGCGTCTTTAATATTTTTTGAAAAGGAATTCGGCTAAAATTCGGCAAACGGGACAAAGATTCGGCTAAAATTCGGCGAACATGACATTACATAGGCAACTTAAATAGTTTTTTACATAGGAAACTGAAATACTTAAAACAAAACAAAGGCCGCAACTACAGGCCGAAGAACGCGCTGAGCGCGGCGAAGTCGCCGCCGTCGACGCCATCGCCATTGTCATCGTCGTCCTTCTCCTCCTTCACGCGGCCGCCCCTGCTGGACCCCTGCCCGGGGTCGCCCTGGCGGACCGGTGGCGGCGCGTCGTCGTCGCTGTCGTCGTCGAGGACGGCGACGCCTCCCTCGTCGCGGCCACGGCGCCGAGCGGCGAACTGCTCATAGGCGCGGCACTGGCGCTCCAGCTCTGTCCGCGCCTAGTCTTCGCGTGCCCACTTCAATGCCGCCGCGTCGGAGAGCCCCGGCTCCGTCTTCACGGCGGCGAGCCCTGGCTCTGTCTTCACTGAGGCGAGCCCGGGCTCCGTCTTCACGGCGGCCGGCTCCGTCTTCGGCTTGACGAAGCGGGGAGGAGCCGAGGAGGAGGCGCGCCTGCCCTCGTTGATGACGATGCCGGCACTGCGGGTGCGCCGGCCGAGCGGCGTCTCCGCGGGCTCGGCCTTGACGCTGAACAACGCCGGCGACTCGGAGGAGTGTGAGGAGGAGCGGGAGGAGGAGGAAGAAGAGGACGCCGTCCTCCTCGGCATCCATTGGCCGCCGCTCCGGACCGGGGCGGCAGGGTATGTCAACGGCGGGTCGTTGCCGCCCTCGAGGTGCCGGAGAACGGCGTGGAGCGTGCGGCCGGGGGTGCCCCACCACAGGCGCGGCCCTCGCTGTTCTTGGTCCCCCGCACCACCGGCGCGTTGTTGGTGGAGGCCAGCCGCTGCGCCTGCCGGTGCTGGAAGTACGCCGCCCACGCTTCGTGGTTGCCGGCGGCGTACTGCGGGAGGGCCCGCGGTCGACCTCGTCAGCCAAGTAGTCGGGGCGCACGTCGACGTCGGGCAGCGGGGGGATGGGGACGCCACCGACGCTGAGCTTCCACCGCCCCGGCGCGCGCATGTCGGGAGGCGCCGGGATGTTCGCCTCGAACAGCAAGTGGGCTTCCCACTCGTGCAACGAGCGGCGGCCGAAGCCATTGGCCGCCGCCCCATCGCCGGGGAAACGCTCGCCCATCGTCGCGGCTGGGCACGGGGAGAGAGGGGAGGAACGTCGGCGGCGGCTGCGCACGGGGAGAGAGAGGCAGAGCTCGGTGGCTGTGGGCGGGGTGTGGTCACAGGCGAGGGGGAGGCGTTGCTTTATAGCGGACGGGGGGTGGGCGCCGTGTGTACGCATGGCGGGAGGGGGCGTCGCCGCGCCGCCCGTGAGGAATCAATGGAAGGCTGACCGACGGCAGCCTTCACATTGATTCCCCGCGGGAAACCGAGGCGATGAGGACGACGAGGCTCGGGGGTCGCTGACTCGGCGGGCCCGCCGTTCTTTCGCGCCAAAAACGCTTGCCCCGGCGCCCCCGGGCGCCCCCCAGCGCGCCGGGTTCGGCCTGGGTCCGCCGGCGCCAATTTCGGCCCAAACCGGCGAAAAACAGGCTCCTGGGGGCGCGACTGGGTCGATATTTGGGCGCTGGCGCTGAAAAATCACCTAGGGGGGCCTGTTGGGGGCGCGGCTGGAGATGCTCTAACATCCACACAAACCCCAGCATTGCTATTACGTAAGAGATACCTGACAAAAACACCTCGACACAAGACATCAGGCACCTCCCAACCCACAACGACAACCCAATCCAAAAGGACGGGTCAAGAGATCGAAGGTCATCCATTAAGTAGCCAGAGACGCCTTGCCTATGGCTCCTAGTAGCATGGTAAACTAAGAAATTTTAGTCTCCAAACATCCAATTACACTGTTAACCATGGTTATGCTATCAGTATCAAATACTAATAACAATGCATTCTTTCAGTGCTTGCACTGGAACGAAGCTGAAGTCACTTGTGGATTACCTGATGATCGTCAGGAGCACCCTCATCTTCAACGAACTGGAAATTTGAAGGTGTCAAGCACATAGTGCCCAAGATACTTAGGTAGTAGGTACATGCCCTCCACAAGCCCCCTTCAGCTGGAGGATCATTCCACGGTTTATGAACTGCCTTGCTCCGTTCCTCAAATAAAAAACTGCCTTGCTCCGCCTCCTCGACGATGGTGTGGATCCTTAGCAAGATACACCTCGGCCGCTAGATGTCATCTCTTTCCGTCGTCGCACTCACACGTTGTTCCGCATATTTCTAGCTCAAGGAGATGAAACGGCTGACAAGATCATCTCCACTGTGAGCCTTCAGCGGGAAGCATGAAAATCCACTCAAACAGTTTGGAAAGTGATATAGGAGTAGGTGGCTGAAAGTTAAGTAAACAAAGGAAGCAACGAGCGATGATGGAAGTTGTGGAAGCAACTAGCGGCGACCACTTTGGGCACATCGAAACGGTCATAGTCAGAAGCGTGAAGTAGTTCCATATCATAGTTAATGCTACCTAAAATTAAAATCCGATCTCTCAAGGTGCAAAACAACATTTTAGGCCACTCCCCTACTACCTCTGTCCCAAAATATAGACGTTTTTTAGGCTAGTTTAGCCTACAACGTCTTATATTTTTTGACGGAGGTAGTACATAAGTAAAAGTCATCTGACACAGAACATACTTAGCAGTCGTCCAGCTCAATTAGGCCTGAATTACGCCTGCAGAGCAAACAAAAAAAAATCAAATCATTATGATAATCATGTGCTTCCACCTAGAACGATTAAGCTCAAAACAACCCAAGACATGCGGTTTGTAAAGATGCTTTTCAAATAAATTATACTCCTACCTATGATAAAGAAAAGCTGATGAAATCGACAGTACACCCTCTGTTCACTAATGTAGGACGTTTAAACTGCCAAAACGTCCTACATTAGTGAATAGAGGTAGTACTTCTGTGTGGCACATGAGCACATCTACACTCAGCAAGCCCAGCTTGAACCATTTGGTGTTCTATCTCTTGGAGAGAATAATAGGATGGCGACAATCAAACTCACCAAAAACAATATAAATTAATCAAGTCAATGAGTTGTCACTGTTGAGCCAGCGCCAAAAATAGTGGTAAAACTCAAACCTTTATACTATCTCAATTTGGTCTTCAGCAACACTAACACTTCGAACATTGAATTGTGAAAATAAATCACTTTGACCATTGCCATATTTTTGATTTATATAAAGAGCACCAGATCTAATAAATCAGCATAAAATTTCCTGCATAGAATAAGATAGTAACTGAAATGGCTTAATCTGTGAAATTAATTCAAAATAATTTTCTCAACAGAAGGGAACACTTTGAACTGTTCCATCATCGCATATCCATAACAGTAACATGATTTCGATGACATTCAAGCAAGACATCCCACAGTTCAAATAGAGTACCTAAAGAAGCTTTAGCAAAATGATGCATGACTTCCAAAAGTATTTCAACATCAAAGCATAGGCCAAATAATTGAATAAATATATGCCAGATGTGTACGTAAATAACTGAACTCAACATTGACCTCTGTAGCTCGAGAACATGCCATCAATAACACAGCAGCGAGATTGCAGTTTAGTTCAATTAGTTGTAAGTCTGTAACCATTTCATCCCATTAATGCAGAAGCCAATGAAAAGCTAGCTGAGCATTGCTGAACTGATGCTTCTGGGGTGGTTCTTTTACCGAGGAGGTTATCATCATGTAGAACAGAAGAGGTTAAGACCGCAGCAAGAAATCTGACTTACCTCATTTAGCCGAGACATGCTGATCTCGCGATGAGTTCAACATACATCTGGGAGGTTTAGATGATTTTGTTAGAGGAATAGCAACTTGTATTACTAGGAGGCCAAAGCCAATAGAGGATGCCGAAAGGCTACAAGAGGATGCCAAAAGGCTAGAATGCAGAAGACCAAAAATCATCATCAATATAACTCTTAACAGATTTAACAGGTTGTCCTTCCAAGGGATTTATTGATCAACACTAAAGCAGGTTCTTACCATCCATATCTGAACTTATGCCTATCCTGAGTACTCCTACATCTTTGAATCAATATTCGGAAGCCATACGAGTACGATGTACTTTGAGAACATCAATATCTGAATGAATGCAAGTATGAATGTAGTTTGAAAACATGTTCAGCATCTGATCTGTTTTTACCACTCCACCGAACTCACATACCAGAATTGTCACCTTAAAAAGGACTTGCAGAGCAGTAGTGGAACCAAATTATTTGGTTGCAGCTTTATCTAAAAAGAATCACACAGCTCTTGCATCATTATACCTTACTCACTAACAATAAAGGGAAACTCATGTAATAATTCCAATTTTATTTCTTGACACATGTACAATAGCACAATTCTTGCTGCTCAATTTACATGCCAGGCAGCAAGAGGAGCTTTTTCAGGACAAGTTCACAGTTAACAAGACATACATACACACATTCCCACCAGGGTATTATACACAAGGAAAGCACTTTCCTTATTGAACGTGCAGTATAAGATTCTTAAATTCCAGCTTCGATGAGTTTCATCTGAAGAAGATTTACCATACGTCAGAATGATCCTTCACAAGGCAATGGGCCAACCTTCATGCCTTTCGTCCGTGCAATCGCCTTCAGTTCCTCCGACACCGAGCTCACCTCGATGACCAAATGATTCAAACGGGTGGCTCGCTGTGCAAAGAGTTCGACACTGGCCACTTTAATGGCAGGGCAGCGGGAGATGTCCACGACCTCCACTGTCTGCCCACAGTGCCTAAGCAGCGAGAGTAGCGATTCACCGGTAATGCCGCGGCAACCCCTAAACCTGATGTCAATCAGATTCCGGCAAGACGATAGCATGGCTCCAATCTCCTTGTCCTTCAGGGTCTCGTTGTAAGACAGATCAAGCCGGCGGAGGTGACGCATGCTCTGGCTGAGGAACGTGAGCAGCCCAGGCTCCCGTTCAACTACGTCGCAGCTCACCAGGGCGACATCTTTGATGCCCGCCCCAATGGCCGTGCGCGCGAGAGAACGAAGCCCGTCCCCCGTGACGAGGACACAGCTTTGAAGGCGAAGCACGGCAAGACTGCCCCGGGTGTCGTGGCCTTGCTCTGCGCCGATTGCAAGGAGGTGGTCGTTGTGCAGGTCGAGAGGCAGGCGGAGGTCCAAGGTGTGCAGTGCGGCGCCGCGCCGACGGATGAACTGGAGGAGGGCCTCCCTGCTGCCGCCGTCATACACCAGGAGAGACTTGAGAGCACAGCACCGGTCAGCGGCGATGAGGAGGACGCGGTCGGCGACGGTTCGGCAAGCGCGGAGCTCAAGCTCGAGCAGGCCGGCGAGGCATCCTGAGAAGGCAGCCGACGAGGGGCCATCTCCGATGCCGTCGCAAGCGCGCAGCTGCAGCCACTGTAGGCTCACACAGCGCTGCCATAGCCACCTGAGCCCGTGGTCGCCGGAGCGGATGCCGCACAGCGACAGCCTCTCCAGAGGCAACGCCCCTACGGCGTCGCCCTCGCCGCCGGAGTCTTCATCGGAGCTGGAACCGGCCGAGTCAACGGCAGCAACGGCGGAGTTGACAAAGGCGAAGGATTTGAGGCAGGGCAAGCACGCGAGCCAACGGAACGACAGGGGGCTGACGGCGGTGAGGTGGAGCGAGGTGAGGCCGGAGAGGGTGACGGAGACGTCGCGCAGCGCAGCGGGCGAGACGGGCGAACCGACCGAGAACCGCAGCGCTGTGAGCCTGGTGGCCGACGGCGAGGCGGACACCGCGAGCAGGACCGCGTCGGCGTCGTGAGCGGCGGCCGAGGACGCGGAGACGACGGCCAGCGCGGATAGATATGGGTAGCGCGAGAGCAGGTCAGCCAGAGGACCCGCAGCCGCGGAGGCCGATGCTCCGATGAAGGCCGGCGGCAGGCGGAGGGTGAGGCGGGACGTGGAGGCTCGGAGGAGCGCGACCCAGCGGCGGGAGACGAGGGAGACGGCCGGGCCGGCGGCGGGCGGGAGCAGGCGGAACACCTCCTGCAGCAGGTCGTCGCAGAGCGCGGCGTCCACGTCGCCGCATGCCCCGCCACCGCCGCCGGCGCGGCGGCCTCCGCCGCCGCGTCGGGGGCTTATTGGCGCCGTAGCCAGGGGGGAGACCACGGCCACGCCTCAGCTCATCGGCACGGCGTGCCTAGGTAATTTTTTCCCTCCAGGGGAATTGGGCTGCTCGGCGGCCTCAGGTGGGAATGGGGTGGGGAAGGTGGGGAGGGGGTAGCTCTTGTGTGGCCGCCCGCGAGATTTGGTGGGGAAGGAGGGAGATGCCGACAAGCGAGAGGTGGGGGTATCGTATCGTATCAACGTCGGCGGCGTGGGCGTGCGTTGGCTACCTTCCAAAATGGTTGTGGAGGCGGCTCCGATGGATAAATCACAGGATTCGAGGCTCCATGGAATGCTTTCTTCTCAGCGTTTTTTCTTCTTTTATTACATGAACGGAATTGCCTTACATACGATCTTTTCTCATCCGATTCTGTACGACAAGAGAGGCTTGGTTCAATCTGATGTGGCCCACAAGCCTAGATCAGTCTTATCGTACACAACTTCGGATGTATTTCATCGTACGTGTGGCAATGAAACACTTTTTTTTCCGGTAATTTTACAAGAAACACTTGTGTTCCCTTTACGATAGAGCGAACCAACCTGTGGTTGGATGGTTAGAGGGACTGTGGTATCCCCAGCCCACCAGGGTTCAAATCCTGGTGCTCGCATTTATTCCTGTATTTATTTCAGGATTTCCGGTGACACGCATTCAGTGGGAGGAGACGTTCCCGTCGACGACGAGGTGCCTACGGTGACTTCGTAAATTTCAAGATGATATGCCGGCTCAGTCTTTCGAAGGTGCTCATAGGGGTAGGGTGTGCGTGTGTGCGTTCATAGGGGTGAGTGTATGCGCGTGTATATGAGCGCTTGCGTCTGTACTGTGTCCAAACAAAAAGAGCAGAATCGCGCCTTACATCACGGGTTACATCGACAGAATAGTCATCACCTCTCGAAAGAAAAAACAGGTAGTCATCATATCAAACTCCACAAGAAACATGATCTAGCCCTGCATCCAACGCCGCCAGCACGCGCTGGCTTGTTACAATCTCGAGAAACATGAGAAATCTCAGCTAGAATGAACTACGCAAGCATTTTAAACTTGATCTCTCTGAACAGATGACTAAGTGGGCTGAGGTCAAAGGAGCTAGACCTAATGGCCTGCTTGAGCGTGAGGCTGTCTGTTTCAAAGTGTGCCTTGCCAATTCCGAGCTGATCTGCCAAGTTTACAACTTCTAGTAGGGCCAGAGTTTCGGCATGCAGCGCGCTCGTCGTATGATCCACTGACCCCGCTGTGTCAAGCTAAATATCTGAAGAAGTATTCCTACAGATCATCCCCATCCTCAGTGCCCAGTCCTCGTATCGAAAGCGCCATCCACGTTGACCTTTGTTATGTCCTTGGGCGATGGAACCCACTCGCATTGATCCCTGGCTAGCTTCACTCCCTTTGAGCTCAAGAAATTCTTTCACTGTTGACATGGTGCCTAACGGAGAACTAAAACTCTTCAACACTTTGCCCCCTCTCTCTACCACGGTTTCAGTCTGTCCACCAAAGCCAGAGCAAGGCGATGATTGGGAGTTTCTTATCATCTGGGTATTTCACGATTGCCTGAACAACTTCTTTCACCGAATTGAGCATAGAGAGTTGGCTCCGCTCCTCCTCAAGAAGCAACGCCCTCCATCTTTGTATGACGAACTTGCAATTGGAAAACAGGTGGCCACCATCCTCGAACAAACGTCCGCAGACTGCACATCTCGTATCTAGCTCAACACCTTGTTTGCTCATGTTCATGTACATTGGGTGGCTATTCTGAGCAAGCCTCCAAGCGAAGTCGTGCACTCTAGGGGGCAGTCAACCTTCCAGATTGATCCGAAAAGTTCAAAAGCTTGCACATTAGGTTCAGACCCCTCCCCAATCTGCTTTGTGGCTTCATTTTTTTTTATCATATTGATGTGTACCTTGCACGTAGATTTCACTGAGAAAACCCCTTTGGTGTCATAGTTCCAAGACAAAAAAAATCCATTGGCTGCTCACATATTGGAATACTCAAAATGACCTGCACATCATCCGACTGAAAATAGTTTCTCACCAGTTCATCATCCCACCTCCCGGTACTACGGTCGATCAGCTCCAACATGCGGGTCAGGATGCTCTCCCTTGATGAGACGATGGCATGCGGGTGTCGCCACGAGGGATCCATGGGTCATCCCATATTCTCACCTTCGAGTCATCCCCAATCCTCCATATTAAGCCAACTTTCAAGACTTCCAACCCCTTCAAAATGCTTCTCCATACATAGCTCATACCACTCTTCGGTTCAGCTTGAAGCACATCGCCATCGGGGAAGTATTTTGTCCAAAGTACTTGCGCACACAAGGACTCGGGGTTTTGGATTAGCTGCCATCCTTGATTTGCCAACATTGCCATATTTAAAGAGTGTAAATCACGGAATCCCAACCCTCCTTCCTTAATCGAAAGCTTCTTTTTTTGCATCCTACCCAATGCACTTTGTTTCCATTGCTCTATTGGTTCCACCAATAATGACAAATGAGCTGACTGATCTCATTACACAGGGTTTTGGTAAGGTTCAAGCAGGCCATGGCATACGTTGAGATCGCCTTAGCAACAACATTGACATAGTTTTCCTTGCCTGCCATGGGAAGACACTGATTGAGCCCCTGATGCGGCTTGAAACTGCGTCGGTATTTCCCCAAAGATGAAGGGATGATGCAGTACAACTACGGTAGGTATTTCCCTCAGTTGTGAAACCAAGGTATCAATCCAGTAGGAGAATCAAGCAACACTATGTAAATGGTACCTGCACACAAAGAACAAATACTTGCAACCCGACGCGTAAGAGGGGTTGTCAATCCCTCCATGGTAAAAAGATAGATTGATTTGTGGTAGTTTGGGTAAATAGATCTTGATAAAACATGAAATAAAATAAATAAAGAAAAAGCGCAGCAAGGTATTTTTGGGTTTTTGGATATATAGATCTAAAAACAAATATGGCAAAAGATAGATCGGGAGGCAAATATGATAAAAGATAGACCCGGGGGCCGTAGATTTCACTAGTGGCTTCTCTCGAGAAAATAGCACACGGTGGGTAGACAAATTACTATTGGGCAATTGATAGAAGAACAAATAATTATGATGATATCCAAGGCAATGATCATGTATATAGGCATCACGTCCAAGATTAGTAGACCGACTCCTGCCTACATCTACTATTATTACTCCACACATCGACCGCTATCCAACATGCATCTAGTGTATTAAGTTCATGGAGAAACGGAGTAATGCAATAAGAATGATGACATGATGTAGACAAGATCTATTCATGTAGGAATATACCCCATCTTTTTATCCTTAATAGCAACGATACATGCGTGCCTCGCTACCCCTTCTGTCAGTGGGTGAGGACACCGCAAGATCGAACCCATCACAAAGCACCTCTTCCCATTGCAAAAAAAATCAATCTAGTTGGCGTAACTAAACCAAAGATTCAGAGAAGAAATACGAGGCTATAAATAATCATGCATATAAGAGATCAAAGAAGACTCAAATAATATTCATGGATATAGATCTGATCATAAACTCGAACTTCATCGGATCCCAACAAACACACCGCAAAAAAGTCATTGCATCAAATAGATCCCCAAGAGACCATTGTATTGAGAATCAAAAAGAGAAAAGAAGCCATCTAGCTACTGCCTACGGACCCGTAGGTCTATGGTGAACTACCTATGCATCATCGGAGAGGCACCAATGACGATGATGAACCCCTCCCTGATCGTGTTTCCCTCTGGTGGAGTGCCGAAATAGGGCTCTAGATTGGATCTCGTGGTTCTGGAACTTGTGGCGGCTGGATTTGTGTTTTTTGACTCCCCTAGGGTTTCTGGAATATTTAGGTATTTATAGAGCTGAGAGGCAGTGGATGAGGGAGTCCTGGATTAAGGGGTCCTCGGGCGTCCGGCCTGTGTGACATGGGTCGGACTGTTAGGCCATGAAGATACAAGATAGAAGACTTCCTCCCGTGTCCGGATGGGACTCTTCTTTGCGTGGATGGCAAGCCTGGCGTTCGGATATGTAGATTCCTTCCTTCGTAAACCGACTCTGTACAAACCCTAGGCCCCTCCGGTGTCTATATAAACTGGAGGGTTTAGTCCGTAGAGGCAATCATAATCATATAGGCTAGACTTCTAGGGTTTAGCCATTACGATCTCGTGGTAGATCAACTCTTGTAATCCTCATATTCATCAAGATCAATCAAGCAGGAAGTAGGGTATTACCTCCATCAAGAGGGCCCGAACCTGGGTAAACATCGTGTCCCCCGTCTCCTGTTACCATCGACCTTAGACGCACAGTTCGGGACCCCCTACCCGAGATCCGCCGGTTTTGACACCGACATTGGTGCTTTCATTGAGAGTTCCGCTGTGATGTCGAAGATAGGGCTGATGGCTCGCCTTGTCATCAAGGACAGTATCACCACCGGAGGAGCCCTGGCCTCAGGCCAAACTCTCCGGCTGGGCGGCTTTACCATGACCGCCCGTTCGGCCGTCAAGCCGACGATGACTTCTCAGATCATCGAAAATCGTCTCCGTATTGACTCTGAATACTCCAAACGGATGGATCCGGTGGAGTTGTCGTCTTTAAACGGACTCCTGGATCGCATCGCCGCCTTGGGGGTCGCTACAGACTATGATCAGGTTGGGCTTAAACCCGATCAGAGAGAAATTAAATCTCCGCCGATCACCCATCAGATAGCGGTCGTAGAGGAGCAAAACAACAACTACTCCCCGGTATTAAGGACGAGTTATGTTCGGATTTCCGAACTCGAAGAGCCGGATACCTGTCTGCGGGACGACACTCCCAGTCCTCCGAACATAAAATCGGGCGTCGAGCCTGAAAAATCATTCAACATCCCAGAGCTCGAACTAATAAGCTCGGAAGCTTTTCACACACCGGACTCCAAATTGGGTCAGGGATCGGATTTAAAGCCACCCACCCACCACGAGCAATATTCGCCAAGTAATTCAGGTCCTCCGGATATATGCGACCTCATGCACGTTCGACAGCAGTCTCAGGAAACAGTCCATCACTTTTGGGCCAGATTCCTCCTTGTCAAAAACAAGATTAAAGATTGCCGCGACGAGGACGCGATTTCAATATTCTGCAACAATTGCACGGACGAAGGAATCCTCAACGCCATAAACCGCCGTCGCGTATCACACTTCGCTGACTTGGCCACTATAGTACAGAAGTACTGCGCAATGGAGAGCGCCTGGAAAACTCAGACAACTCGCTGGGAACCACCAATCTTCACTCAACCCTTCGGGCGGGCGAAAAGGGTGCACCCTCGCGCGGCACCCGGCCCCATATTGAAGAAAACTAAGCCCATTACGGGACGCGGAACCGTTCTGGAGGGATGGCTCGATAAGCCATGCAAAATACACACGACACCGGACACCGAACCAACCCACAGCCTTTGAGCATGTTGGATACTCCGGCAAGTGGCCAAAAGCGGAGAGGATATCCTCACCAAAAACACCTCAGAGCAACGTCCCCCGGACGACGACGACCTCAGAGTATTGACGGTCTTCGAGACTTTCGCTTCAAACAATCGGCGCAAGAGGGCACTCCGCGACCTCGCTGAAGTCTGCCAAGTCGCAGCAATAAACCCCTGGAACGACACGGACATAATTTTCAATGCTAGTGACGAACCAAAATTCCGGTCAGTCCGGGCACCAGCCGCCCTGGTCCTTAATCCAATTGTGGACGGCTTCCGGCTCACTAAAGTGCTCATGGACGGCGGTAGCGGACTAAACCTCATCTACAAGGATACACTCAACAAAATGGAAATAGACAGGAACCACGTTGAGCAAAGTAACACAACCTTCCGAGGGATTATTCCTAGCCGGGAAGCACGATGCGCGGGGAGAATCACACTCGACGTGGTATTCGGCACGCTGGAGAATTACCGGTCCGAAGAGATAACCTTCCAAGTGGCCCCTTTCAACAGTGGATATCACGCCCTGTTGGGGCGAGATGCATTCACACGCTTCCAAGCTATACCTCATTACGGGTACATGAAGCTCAAGATGCTCAGGCCCAACGGTATTATCACTCTCGTCAGCGATCCGAACATAGCTCTCCGTGCCGAAAACAAAACGGCATCCCTGGCCCTCGAGGCACTGTCCGAGGCCCTCGCGGCCGAAGAGTTAACCGCACTACGCTCCACGATGGATAGGGACGACGTAATTCTGGATAAGCGGCCCAAATCCACCTCCTTAAAACCAGCAGACGAAATAGTCAAATTTCAAGTCCACCCGACGGACCCCAAGAAGACGGCTTCCATCGGGGCGCAGCTGGACCCAACGGTTGACGCTGCACTAAGAGCGTTTCTACGCGAAAACTGGGACATATTCGCCTGGCACCCTTCTGATATGCCAGGGATCCCATGCAGGCTGGCCGAACACAGCCTCAATATATTGAAGGGATATAAGCCGGTCAAGCAAACACTGCGGCGCTTTTCCGAACCCAAACGACAAGCTATGGGGGAGGAGCTAGCCAAGTTAATCGAGGCCGGATTCATCAGAGAAATAAAACACCCGGACTGGCTAGCAAACCTGGTGATGGTGCCAAAGAAGGATAAATCCTGGCGCCTGTGCGTCGATTTCAAAGACCTCAACAAGGCCTGCCCTAAGGATCCCTTCCCCCTCCCCCGCATCGATCAGATCATCGATGCTACCGCAGGACACGACTCACTGTGTTTCCTCGACGCATACTCCGGATACCATCAAATCAAAATGAAGGAGTCCGATCAAGCCGCGACGGCATTCATTACCCCATACGGGGCTTTCTGCTTCAACACTATGCCCTTCGGGCTAAAAAACGCCGGCGCCACCTACCATCGCATGATTCAAACATGCCTGGAGAAACAAATCGACAAGACAGTTGAAGCATATGTGGATGACGTAGTCATCAAGACTAGGCACGTCGAGTCATTAATAGACGACCTATGTCTCACATTCGACAACCTCCGCACATATGACATCAAGCTCAATCCGGAAAAGTGTGTTTTCTGCGTTCCCGCTGGAAAACTGCTGGGCTTCATCGTTTCAATAGAGGAATTGAGGCAAATCCAGCCAAAATCCGGGCTTTGTCACAATTGGCTATACCAACAGATCTTAAACAGGTCCAAAAACTAGCCGGATGCGTGGCAGCTTTAAGCCGCTTTATCTCCAGATTAGGAGAAAAAGCATTGCCACTTTATCGCCTTCTCCGACGCACTGACCACTTCGAGTGGACGGATGCGGCAACGGCTGGACAGGAAGAAATAAAGGCTCTTTTAGCGAGCAACCCAATCCTGGTCGCGCCAAACGTCGGCGAACCAATGTTCTTATACATCTCTGCAACACACCAGGTGGTGAGCGCGGTGCTCGTCGTTGAGCGAGAGGCGGACGGACACAAATTCCCACTCCAGAAGCTGGTATACTACGTATCCACTGTCCTCACACCATGCAAATCTCGGTACCCCCATTACCAAAAGATAGCGTATGCGGTCTTCATGGCATCCCGGAAGCTACGGCACTACTTCCAAGAGTGCTCTATTACGGTGGCTTCCGAAGTACCACTCAATGACATAATAAACAACCGCGACGCTACGGGCCGGATTGCTAAGTGGGCCATTGAGCTCCTTCCATTCGACATAACATACAAACCGCGCCGAGCCATTAAATCCCAAGTATTGGCCCACTTCGTCGCCGAATGGACAGAGGCCGAACTCCCTAAAGAGTACGGCACATATTCCAACTGGGTCATGCACTTCGATGGCTCTAAAATGCTGGCCGGCTTAGGAGCGGGCGTTGTATTAACGTCCCCCACTAGTGACACAGTCCAGTACGTACTCCAAATATTATACACAGACTCCAACAATGCAGCCGAATACGAGGCCTTATTGCACGGTCTTCGGATGGCTGCCTCCATGGGCATACAACGCCTGGAGGTGCGCGGGGATTTGAATCTCGCAACATCCCAAATAAATGGAGACTTTGACGCCAAAGATCCGAAGATAGCGGCCTATCGTAACGCCATACTCAAAATATCAGCCCGGTTCGAGGGACTCGAGTTTCATCATGTGGCTCGGGAAAGTAATCAAGCGGCGGATGTCCTTGCTCGCATGGGCGCCAAGCGTGACCCCGTCCCGCCTAACATCTTTTTGGAAAGGCTCTTCAAGCCATCCGTGGTGTGGCAGGATGAGAACGGCAACACTAGTCCGGATCCGATTATACCCGCAGATTCCGAACACAATACCGATATCATCGGGGGCTCAGCCACCGAAATAACATCATCGGCCCATCTAATAATGGCAGTAATTGCCCCATGGACCGAACCCTTCTTGGCCTACCTTAATAGGCGAGAGCTCCCTGAGGACCAGAATGAGGCTCACAGCATTGTTCGGCGCTCGAAAGCCTACAAGGTCCATGACGGAGAACTCTACAAGAAAAGTGCTACCGGAGTCCTTCAAAGGTGTATCTCCGAAGAAGAGGGACGGCAGCTCCTAGCCAAAATCCATGCTGGCCTCGGCGGTCACCACGCCGCAGCTCGGGCCCTTGTAAGTAAGGCCTTCCGTACAGGTTTCTTTTGGCCAATGGCTCGAGCAGATGCACAGGACCTGGTCCAACGTTGTGTCGGATGCCAGCTCTTCGCCAATCAAAGCCATATGCCGCCTACTGCTTTACAAACAATCCCCATTACTTGGCCTTTTGCGGTCTAGGGGCTTGATATGGTCGGACCCCTTAAAGGAGGAAGCCATAAGAAAAAATACCTGCTAGTCATGGTAGATAAATTCACCAAATGGATAGAGGCCAAACCAGTGAAAACGGCCAAAGCTGAACCGGTGATAGACTTTATATCCGGTGTCGTGCACCGTTATGGTGTCCCACATAGCATCATCACCGATAACGGCTCCAATTTCACAGCCGAGGAAGTGAAAACCTGGTGTGCTAAATTGGGCATTAAACTCGATTACGCCTCGCTCTATCATACACAAACAAACGGTCAAGTCGAACGAGCTAATGGTCTTATTATGAGCGGCATTAAGCCTAGACTAGTGCGGTCGTTGAAGGAATAAGACAAGCACTGGTTGAGGAGCTCGACTCTGTACTCTGGGGGCTGCGGACCACGCCCAATCGCACTACCGGATACACACCATTCTTTATGGTGTACGGCGCAGAGGCCGTTTTGCCCTGCGACATTATTCATGACTCACCGCGAGTGCGCATGTATGAAGAGAGAGAAGCCGAGTTGGATCGGCAGGACAGTCTAGATGCCTTGGAGGAGGAGCACGACGTTGCAAAAGCCCGTTCTGCATTCTATCAACAACAGGCTCGCAGATATCAAAGTAGAGAGGTGCGGGCCAAGACTTATAATGTTGGTGAACTTGTTCTACGCTTGCCAGAAAAGAAAAAGGACAAACTCAAGCCCAAGTGGGAGGGTCCCTTCATCATAGATGAAGTTCTCACTGGAGGAGCGTACCGCCTGCGTGATGCATCGGACAATCGCCTAGAGCCGAACCCGTGGAATGCCGCAAGACTCCGAAGATTCTACGCCTAGAGCCGTATTCTTTGTTCGTCTTCTTCTCCCTTTGTTTCCATTCTTACTCTCTTTAATTTTTTTTCTAGCTTTATAGCTCTTGTGCGGCCAAACCGCACACCTATGATGTGCACATCCTTAAATGTATACACTCATAATACCTGGGGGCTTCTTTACAGAAGCTTATTATTATTTTCCGAGCATCAAGCTCAACACATATGTGTCCTCTTCCGCATATGTACCTTTTCTTCGCCGTTATATGCATCATTATGACTTAAGTTTTTGCCAAGCTAGGTTGCCTGGCTCCTGTGCTTATGCCCTATGTTCCTGTTTGTTCGGCTAGGGCATAAAGGGAGCATCTCTGCGATTGTTACAGCCGGGTCATCCGGACTTGTACCTCAGACTGGGTGAAGCCGAAAGCTAGCGTTCTTAAGGGAATATTCGGTCGGCGGACTAAAGATGTTTTAGCTTCATCATACTATGAACCCCCAGATGTTATGTATACTACGATTTTTCAATCACAATTCGGACATGCATACTAACGCATGTCCACCCAGGGAAAGGAACCCTTAACGGAACTATTCTCCCTGGAAGATGTTTCTTACAATCAACATGTAATATAACATAGCTGGCCAGATACAACTTGTCTGTACAAGCAACTATGACCCCTACGTCTGGTTTCCACGCGTACCCCGGTCTATATTACCGAGCGGGTATTCAGAAACACTCCACACCTTCGGGTCCAGAGGTCAAAGCGAAAAGGTCTGCCATGAAAATCGTTTTACAATCCGGCTAGGGACAAATTTGTCAAATGAAGTACATAGTCACTTGGACTCAAAAACTTCTTCCTCTACGCCGTCTAACAGGCTGTCTTGCTTACAATCCTGTTGGGAAAACTTGGCGGCTATCTTTACTTGGTTATATACCAAACTAACTAGAATTTCTTTTTCATCTGACCCCCGTGGTCCGACCCGGGCCATATGATTCGGATCAAGCTTGGTGTACCGTGTTTTTACCATGGCCCAGACCTCTCGCGCACCTTCTCGACAGGCCGATATCTTCCATAATCGGAAGCGCCGCCGAGCTCCCTGGAATAGCTTCACAAGCTCCTCCATACTTCCTGGAGGAGAGGCAGATGGCCACAAAGCTTTGGCAACGCTCCGCATAGCTTGCCGAGCTCGCTCGTGCAGTTGGGACAGCTCTTGCAGCAGGTCGCTGCTACCTCTTGAGCTTGCGTTGGTTTTTCCCTTGAAGAGGAAAGGGTGATGCAGCAAAGTAGCGTAAGTATTTCCTTCAGTTTTTGGGGGGGGGGGGGGGGGGGGGGGGGGGGGGGGGGGGGGGGGGGGGGGGGGGGGGGGGGGGGGGGGGGGGGGGGGGGGGGGGGGGGGGGGGGGGGGGGGGGGGGGGGGGGGGGGGGGGGGGGGGGGGGGGGGGGGGGGGGGGGGGGGGGGGGGGGGGGGGGGGGGGGGGGGGGGGGGGGGGGGGGGGGGGGGGGGGGGGGGGGGGGGGGGGGGGGGGGGGGGGGGGGGGGGGGGGGGGGGGGGGGGGGGGGGGGGGGGGGGGGGGGGGGGGGGGGGGGGGGGGGGGGGGGGGGGGGGGGGGGGGGGGGGGGGGGGGGGGGGGGGGGGGGGGGGGGGGGGGGGGGGGGGGGGGGGGGGGGGGGGGGGGGGGGGGGGGGGGGGGGGGGGGGGGGGGGGGGGGGGGGGGGGGGGGGGGGGGGGGGGGGGGGGGGGGGGGGGGGGGGGGGGGGGGGGGGGGGGGGGGGGGGGGGGGGGGGGGGGGGGGGGGATCTCACGGGTACAGAAGGTTGCGGCGGTGGAAATAGGGTTTCGTGGTGCTCCTAGATGTTTTCGGGGTATATGGGTATATATAGGAGGAAGAAGTAGGTCGGTGGAGCTGCGAGGGGCCCACGAGGGTGGGGAGCACGCCCAGGGGGGGCAGGCGCGCCTCCCTGCCTTGTGGCCTCCTTGCTTCTTTCTCGACGTCCACTCCAAGTCCTCTGGATCACGTTTGTTCCAAAAATAACTCTCCCGAAGGTTTCATTCCGTTTGGACTCCGTTTGATATTCCTTTTCTGCAAAACACTGAAATAGGCAAAAAACAGCAATTTGCACTGGGCCTTCGGTTAATAGGTTAGTCCCAAAAATAATATAAAAATGCTTAGTAAAGCCCATTAAACATCCAAAACAGATAATATAATAGCATGGAACAATAAAAAATTATAGACACGTTGGAAACGTATCAGTCGCCTTGAGAGCCGGACATTTCCTCTTCGGGACGACCAGTCAGCATACCTGCAGACATAAATCTGTTAGATCATTTCTTCGCTGAATTGCATGAAGGTAAGTTCAACAGCATACTGAATATGCCGCCTCGTAGCCTCCTATTCTCCTTGACGGCGTCAGCTAGCTGGGCTCGCACATCTTTTAGTTCTTCGCCCAGCAAGGTGTTGGAATCCTGCAGCTTGTTCTTTTCATCTCTGACCCGTGTCAGCACACGTTCGCCTGCGGCCAGTTGCCTTTTGGCCTCTTGTTCACCCACCTGCGCGACTTTCAGTTCCCCTTCCAGTTGATCTGCTGATCTTGTCATCAGAAACGCAACAGTATTAACATTACTGGTATATGATTACATTTTTCTGGATGGAGGGGAACATTACCAGGCGTTGCCTTCTTGGATTTCTTCAGTTCGGCGGTAACCGCAACCAGCCAGGTCTGACACTTTTCCAGCTCTTGAGACAACAGGCTGTTCTTCTCTGTAAGTGCCTGATTATACAATGATCCTTAAATCAGTTGTATCAACTGCTTCAAGTCTCGGGGGCTACTGGTATATGATTACAAAGTCTGTACAATGCGTACTTACCCGCATATCTTTCAAATGCTGGTCCGTGGCTCTGGTAAGCCCGTCCCGAGCAGCTCGGATGTATGCATCAGCCAAACTGAAGGCATTAAATGCCTCTTTTGTAAAACTGGGGTCGCGAAGAGCGGCCCTCCGGTGCCGATGATTCATGCCGCTCTCCACTTCAGAGTTCGTGACGGACATATCGTCTGAATCCTCTGCAGAAGGACAATCCGGCGTCACTCCCGTATCGGCCCCCGTCCTTAGGGCAGGGTCTAGAACCTGACTGGTGGAGGCGCGACCGGCGGGATCCCCGGACATAGTCCGGCGAACGCTCTTCCTGATAAGACGCAGCAGATGATGTCACAGTTCGATGTGATGGCCAGGAGGCAGATTTAAAAAGCCATACCTCTTCGATGAAGGTTCGGCCGTGTTATCGTCTGCCTTCCTCTTTGACGACTTGTCCGGCGCGGGCGCCGCTCTCTTACGAGACGCCTCTGGTGTAGCATGGCGCGCCGAGCGCCTCCCTTTTGAGCACGAGATAGTGCGGTGGGTGAGGTACAGTGAGGAAGCTCTTTCGGAGGAGATGTCTCCGGATTACTTACATGTGAGGCAGGAAGGAGGCCGGGATAGTCGGCCATGATGGGCACTACTGTGCCATCATAGCTCGCCTGGTAGAATACTCCCTCCTCAAGCTCTACAAATATGTCCGGATCCTCTTCGTATCCGGGGTCAAGGTCCCGATTACGGTTCTCCGGCTATGGAGCGGGGCTATAGATCCCCGCTATAACCTTCCGCCATTCCTGTTGCAAATGGCCAGGTTAATGTCAATTGAACATGACTCAGGGAGAGGATTGAGTAGAGTGGTGGGATTAAAACTCACCCAGCTAGGAGGATTGTACATAGAAAATCCTTCCCGGAGCGTAAGACGAGTGAACTCCTCTTTCTCCCCTTTATACAGATCGGCCAATATTGCGGCCAGGGCGGTAAGGGAATCCGGACCCTTTCGTCCACAGCGCGAGGTGTCGTCTTCCCCATTGTAGTGCCACATGGGAAGCCCCCTGAATTGGAGCGGCTGAACACCTCGCGCTATGGAAGTGGCCATTACCTCGATTATTGATAATCCGGACTGGGCGAGTGTCCTTATCTTACCCATTAATTGTTGGACTTCCGCACTATCTTCCTCCTCGAGGCTCCGAGGGCGCCAGCTGTGGCGTTTCTTTAATGGAGCACTGGTAAATTCAGGAAGGCCCATTCGGACTGGGTCAGGGAGAGCGACGTCCTCAATATAGAACCACTCTGAGGGCCACTCTTCGGACGCCTTCTTTGGTGTGCCGGATAAGTATCCGGACCCGGCTATGCGCCATATTTCGGTGCCGCCCACCTCAAATATAGATCCCTTTTGGGAGCGAGGGACGAGGCAGAACAGTTTCCTCCATAGCTCGAAGTGGGCCTCGCAGCCCAGGAGTAGCTCGCAAAGAGCAACGTAGCCCGCGATGCGCAGAATGGAGCCCAGCGTAAGATTGTGCAGTTGGAGGCCGTAGTACTCCAGAAGACCTCGGAGGAAAGGGTGGATTGGAAACTGACGCCTCTTATTAAGAAGGATATAAAGCACACCTGCTCCCCCCTGGCTGGATTGGGGAAATTTTCCGCCAGGGCTTCGCCTGTAAAAGAGGTTAATCCTGCCCGGACGGGCACTAGATCCGCGGGGGGGGGGGGGGGGGGGGGGGGGGGGGGGGGGGGGGGAAGGAATCCCTACGTTTGAAGCTTACTTAGCTGGCCGTGGGATACTGAGCATTTCCCCCAATCACCTTTTTCGGAGCCATGGGGGCAGGAGGAAGAACTGGGAACGCTAGCCATGCTGGAATGGTTTCTCCTAGCAAGCTCTAAGGATTTTCCGCTCGATGTGGAATGGGATCTGAGATCTAGTCCCTTTAATAGATGCCCTTCTTACATGGCCAGGGGGTTATGTAAAGCCGAGTATGACTCTTTGGATCAGACGCTTTCATGTTCGCTCGACACGTGGAAGCCGAAGCGGTGGAGGCACAGAAGCCAGTGGGTATGACATTAAATGGAAAGCCGAGTATGACTCTTCGGATCAGACGCTTTGAAGTGTTCGGAGGAAGAACCCGCCTTGCAATGCCGAAGACTATCAGCGCGCTGGACACATCTTCATTGAAGCCTGGTTCAGGGGCTACTGAGGGAGTCCTGGATTAAGGGGTCCTCGGGCGTCCGGCCTGTGTGACATGGGCCGGACTGTTAGGCCATGAAGATACAAGATAGAAGACTTCCTCCTGTGTCCGAATGGGACTCTCCTTTGCATGGATGGCAAGCCTGGCATTCGGATATGTAGATTCCTTCCTTTGTAAACCGACTCTGTACAAACCCTAGGCCCCTCCGGTGTCTATATAAACCGGAGGGTTTAGTCCGTAGAGGCAATCATAATCATATAGGCTAGACATCTAGGGTTTAGCCATTACGATCTCATGGTAGATCAACTCTTGTAATCCTCATATTCATCAAGATCAATCAAGCAGGAAGTAGGGTATTACCTCCATCAAGAGGGCCTGAACCTGGGTAAACATCGTGTCCCCCGTCTCCTGTTACCATCGACCTTAGACGCACAGTTCGGGACCCCCTACCCGAGATCCGCCGGTTTTGACACCGATAGTGGAGGAGACCCCCGTGGGCCCCACAACCAATCAGGGTGCGCCAGGGGCCTCTGGCACTCCTTGGTGTCTTGTGGGCCCCACGGGCCTCCCCCCAGGTGCTTCCTTGGCTCCCAAGTTGTCTTCTGGTCCAAAAAATCTTTAAAAAATTTCGCTGCATTTGGACTCCGTTTGGTAGGGATATTCTGCGAAGTAAAAAACAAGCAAAAAACATCAACTGGCACTTGGCTCTATGTCAATAGGTTAGTCCCAAGAAATGATATAAAGTTGCTATAAAATGAATATAAAACATCCAAGATTGATAATATAACAGCATGGAACAATAAAAAATTATAGATACGTTGGAGACGTATCAGCCCCCCATGGAGCCACCCAACTATTAGGTCCCTTATATATGATAAGCACTCTTTCTTCGGCTTTCCAACATAAGATGGCAGCCTCGTGTACTTTCCATATTTTGCCTCTGATGCAAGCTGGAGTTCCTGTAGGATTAGATTTTTGAAACTCTAGCTTGCATTAGCACTAAATATGACTAAAGACTTCTCTCGATTTATCACTTGACCCGAGCTCTCCTCATAAGTCTGAAGGATGGCATTGATGGATTGTACACTTTGCACACTAGCTTCAACAACCAGCAATGAGTCATCCGCAAACAAGAGGTGATTTACACATGGGGTAGTAGGAGCTAGCTTGATCCATCTGATTTGATTTTCTTCATCCGCCTTATTGAGCATAACTGAAAAACCTTATGCACATAAGAGGAAACGGTAAGGAGAAATGGGGTCGCCTTGCCTTAGCCCTCTCACAGGGATAACCACATCAGATATCTCACCATTTACATTGAATTTATAAGAGATGGTGGATACACAATTCTTAACTAGCTGCACAAATTCCCCCACAAAACCCATTTGTCTCATTATCCCCTCCAAAAAAGACCACTCAACGTGATTGTGTGATTTTCTCATACCCAACTTGAGTTCCATGTACACATCTTTTCCTTTTCGCTTCCTTTTCATGAAGTGTGCCATTTCATAGGCAAGGATGGTGTTATCTGATATCAAACGTCCGGGTACAAAGGCACTCTGGTTTGCCGAGATTATCTCATCCAAAATTAGTTTCAGTCGGTTTTCAATGACCTTGAACATGAGCTTGTACACCATGTTGCAGAGGCTAATAGGGTGAAGATCTTTTGTCCGATCTAGGTTTTGAACCTTCGTGATGAGCACTGCAATTGTTTCATTCCATCCCTCTGGTATACTGCCGCCTCCCAACACATGCAAGACTCCGTGCACCACAGCATCACTTACCGTGTTCCAAAACCTCTTGTAGAACACTGCTGGCATACCACCCGCCCCCGGGGCCTTTACGTATCCCATATCATCAAGTGCTTTCCACTTCCACGGAGGTGTACTCTTTGCATAGAAGATTATTCATTTGTGGTGTCACCCGAGGTGCCACGACCTCGAAAACATGCCTCATATTGGCACCTACCATGGGGGGTAAAAAGGAAAGAAGTGGTTAGTAATAAGGACCTTCAAGCCCTCTGCGCCCTGCACCTCCACTTCATCATCACCCTTGAGTTTCTCAATCCGGTTCCTTCTTTCCCGTTCGAAAGCAGACTTGTGGAAGTAATTTGTATTTCTATCTCCTTTTACTAACCATGTAATGTGTATGTGTCGCTTCTAGAAAATCTCTAGTTGTTCTTCTAATCTACCCAGCTTGAAACGTGTCACATGTTCCTTTCAGATAGATGATTCCGGGAGGTTGTCCCACCTACACTGTTCTAACTCGCCTCGAAGCATTTTTATGTGTTTCTGCAGGTCACATAGGACTTCTCTGCTCCATACATCCAGCTCCCTAGATACCGACCTGATATGTTGAGCCACCAAATCCCACATCACCTCCTGCCTTGGTCCAAGCATCCACAACTAGACTCTCACAATCATCTTCAAGAAGCCATTTGGTCTCGAACCTTTTGTTCATGTTGTGTGGGCGTGGCCTCGGTTTCTTATGTGCACCATGGACCGCCAAGATGACTGGTCTATGGTCTGAGTGCTCGGGACAACCATTTACAACTTTGTATCCAGGAAAACGGGCGCACCAATCCGCATTTGCCATCGCTCGATCGAGTCGCTCATGGGTACAACCACCAATACGGTAATTATTATTGTGCCATGTGAAGGTATCTCCCTCAAAACCAAGGTCATTCAGATTACAAGAATTTAAAGCATCACGAAAAAGTTGCATAAACTTTTGTGATCTAGGTAGCCCTCCTTGCTTCTCAAACTATAGAGATTTTTGTTGAAAACACCAATGCAAAAACAAGGCAGCTTTTCTTGATGATGAAGAGTGAGGAGCAGCCTCCACGTTTCCTCCTTCTAGTCGGTCCTAGGCTCGCCATAGATTACAGTGAGTCTCCATTTGAAGCCATCTTCTTCAGTTACCATAACATCAATGTGCATACGACCTAACCATCGCAAACTCAAGTTCAATTCCCTCTTCCATAACATAACTAGACCTCCACTTTTCCCTTCACAAGATTTGAAAACTAAATGTGGCATCTTCAATGTGTACTGAAGCTTTTTCACCTTATTTTTACTCAATTTCATCTCAGAGAGAAACAAACACATCGGGGTACTACTTTTGGAGTTCCAGAAGACCATGAACTACCGGTCCGTTCCCCAGCCCTCGACAGTTCCAGGCGATGATGTTCATTGGTGCTCGCAGACTTGTCGTAGCAGCCCCGCCTTCACCTCATCAGATTTAGCCCCTCCACTCTCCATCTTCTGCTTTTTTACTTCCTTCTTCAACTTCCAAATCCATATCCATTGCCCTTCTCTTATCTCCTATTGCATCCTCCCCTGTTGACTCCCTATCCGAGCTCTGACCATTCTCCCTTGGTTCCCTGCCTTTCAACTTTTTATACTACCCTAGTTGTGTGTCATTCCCAGGCTGGCTCTTGTTGCTATTCTGTACAGATGCTAGCTGCCCCGGATAGCCCCCTTGTGTACTGTTCATGTGGACATGCATGGGGTTTCCCTGCATGGCCTTGGGATCATCGCCAGAAACATTATTTCTCTGGCCGAGGGGAGGGCTCATCTGCATGGCCTTGGGACTTGAGCAACCTACTTCTCCTTCGGTCCCCTGCTACTTGTGAGCTGCGTTTGGTTTTTTCCTGAAGAGGAAGGGAGAATCAATATAGTAGCGGATAGTATTTACCTCACTAGAGAACCAAGGTTATTGAACCAATAGACATTCACACCGACAAAGGTTGACAGTACCTAGGGGGGGGGGGGGGGGGGGGGGGGGGGGGGGGGGGGGGGGGGGGGGGGGGGGGGGGGGGGGGGGGGGGGGGGGGGGGGGGGGGGGGGGGGGGGGGGGGGGGGGGGGGGGCACTAGAGGCGTCTCTCTCAAGAACATAGCATACGGTGGGTAGACAAATTACTATTGGGCAATTGATAGAAAAGTGCATAGTTATGATGTTATTGATGGCATGGTCAATACATAGGAATTACGTCCGTGACAAGTAGACCGTTAAACTTAATGCATCTACTACTATTACTCCACTTTGAGAGCGCTTCTATGCTTGCCTCTCTAGGTACTAAGTTCATGACAAACAGAGTAATGCATGAAGTATGATGACATAATGTTGACAAAATAAGACCAATCAATATGATTGAGCCCCTTCGTTTTACAACAACAATACAAATATGTGCCTCGCTACCCCTTCTCAGGTGAGGACACCACAAGATTGAACCGACTACTATGCACCACTTCCACTGAAGATGTAATCATCAACTTGGCCAAGAAAACCCATAGATCAGAAAGCATTACATAGCTATAACAATCACAAATAATAAAGTTCAGAATATAACTCAATTACTTTCAATGAATAATCTGATCATAAACCCACAATTCATCGGATCCCAACAAACACACCACAAAAGAATATTACATTGGATAGAACTCCATGGAGAACTTTGTATTGAAGACCAACAACACAGAGAGAGAGAGAGAGAAATCCATCTAGCTAATCACTATGGACCCATAGGTCTGTGGGGAACTACTCACACATCATCAGGGGTGCAGCAAGGTTAATGTAGAAGCCCTCCGTGATCAATTCCCCCTCCGGCAGAGTACCCGCGGAGGCCTCCAGATGGGATTGTGGAACAATAGAGGCTTGTGGCGGTAGAATAATTGTTTCGGGTCTCGCTCTGGTGGTTTCTAGATTTTAGGGAACCTGTGTGAGCTTGTGGCCCACTCGTATATCTTCTGGCCTCCTCCTAAAGCTTTACTTTCTTGTTACGATGATTCTCCACTTCACTCTAAAATTCTTTGAACTTTTCAAATGTTTCAGACTTTGTGTTTCATCAAGTAGATATACCCATACCTACTCAAATCATCTGTGAAGGTTAGAAAATAATGATACTCGCTGCGTGCTTCAACATTCATCGGACCGCATACATCAGTATGTATTATTTCCAATAAGTCATCAACTCGCTCCATTGTTCCGGAGAACGGAGTTTTAGTCATCTTGCCCATGAGGCATGGTTCACAAGTATCAAATGATTCATAATCAAGTGATTCCAAAAGTCCATCTGCATGGAGTTTCTTCATGCGCTTTACACCAATATGACCTAAACGGCAGTGCCACAAATATGTTGCACTATCATTATCAACTTTGCATATTTTGGCATCAATATTATGAATATGTGTATTACTACGATCGAGATTCAGTAAACCATTTACATTGGGTGTATGACTATAGAAGGTTTTATTCATGTAAACAGAATAACAATTATTCTCTAACTTAAATGAATAACCGTATTAAAATAAACATGATCTAATCATATTCATGCTCAATGCAAACACCAAATAACATTTATTTAGGTTCAACGCTAATCCCGAAGGTAGAGGGAGTGTGCGATGGTGATCATATCAACCTTGGAATCATTTCCAACACACATCGTCACCTCGCTTTTAACTAGTCTCTGCAACTCCTGTTTTGAGTTACTAATCTTAGCAACTGAACCGGTATCAAATACCCAAGGATTACTTCGAACACTAGTAAAATACACATCAATAACATGTATATCAAATATACCTTTGTTCACTTTGCCATCCTTCTTATCCGCCAAGTTTTTGGGGCAGTTCCACTTCCAGTGACCATTTCCTTCGTAGTAGAAGCACTCAGTTTCAGGCTTGGGTCCAGTTTTTGGGCTTCTTCACGGGAGTGGCAACTTTCTTGTCATTCTTCTTGAAGTTCCCTTTCCTTCCCTCGTCCTTTTTCTTGAAACTAGTGGTCTTGTTAACCATCAATACTTGATGCTCTTTCTTGATTTCTACCTTTGCCGATTTCAGCATCGTGAAGAGCTTGGGAATCGTTTTTGTCACCCCTTGCATATTATAGTTCATCACAAAGTTCTAGTAGCTTGGTGATAGTGACTAGAGAACTCTGTCAGTCACTATCTTATCTGGAAGATTAACTCCCACTTGATTCAAGCGATTGTAGTACCCAGACATTCTGAGCACATGCTCACTGGCTGAGCTATTCTCCTCCATCTTGTAGGCAAAGTACTTGTTAGAGGTCTCATACCTCTTGACACGGGCATGAGTCTGAAATACCAATTTCAGCTCTTGGAACTTCTCATATGCTCTGTGGCGTTCAAAACGTTTTTGAAGTCCCGGTTCTAAACGTCTTAGTTCAATTAATAAAATTAGTAATGAACTCCCACTTAAATAAACATCCCTCAAGTTTATCTAAGTGATACATGATCCAAATCAACTAACCCATGTCCGATCATCACGTGAGATGGGCTAGTTGTTGGGGATATAACTATTGGGTATAACCTGCCCAGGAGGGGCCGGGTCATACCACTGACGACTTAAAGATGAAGATGGTGGATCATGGCAAGCCTATTGACGGCCAAGACCCAGAGGCGACTTGAGGCCCAAGAGGATGAACCGCCATATGTATGACTTGTATTGTAAGGCAAGTTTAGTTAGTCAGCGAGCCGGACATGTTGTGTATGAGCCGGCCGGGACTCTGTAAGCCGCCGGGCATCAACTTGTGTATATAAAGGGGTGACCCGGCGGTGGGTTAAGTCAAGAAACACCAAGTCGAGAACTAGGTCAAGCGGATTCGCTCCCTGGTCATCGAAACACAAGCAATACAACCCTAAACTGGAGTAAGCCTTTACCTCCACCGCGAGGGGCCGGACCAGTATAAACTATCTGTGTCCTTTGTCCCAATTAAACCCTTTAAGCTAACCTAGTTGCGATGGCTCCACACCTAAGTCCTTTTGCTAGGACATCTGCCGTGTTAAGTCCACGACAGTTGGCGCCCACTGTGGGGCCAGCGCACGGTGGTTTCGAGTTCTTGAAGGGCAACTTTGCAGGGATCAAGGGATATGCCGTGGGCCGGATGACCAAGAGTCACTGCGACAAGCTCTACATCGATGACGCTGGCTGGGGCCCCGAGGCCGGCTCAATTGAGTACGGGTATCGGGTCCCCTTCGGTGGAATCCACGTCTTCATTGGCAAGATCGGCGAATCGGGCCCTGAGCCGGACACCTGCACTGACATCATCGAGACGGCTCAGCGTGCATGACCCGCCAAGGTTCAAACCGTTGTAAAGCATGCCTTTGTTGATTTCATCCATGGGGCGGAACTTGAGGAAGGATCTGTGTCTGGTGGTGAGACGACCATCTACGTACTCTGATGGTGAGTCGTCAACCGGCGAGACCGATTCAATGTATCAACTGCAGGACGGCCAGCTTGGGGGCTGCTCCGATGGTGATAGTATTTCGAACCCCCATGAGCCGCTGAACATGGTTGCAATCTTCATGGACGGCACACAACCGGTGCTCGGCTCAACGACCGTTGCGGCCATGACCTCCAGCTCAGCGGCTGCGGCGGCAGCAGGGGCTGGCGGCTCTGCGCACCCGCCGGCTCAACTTCTGACTGAACTACTGGATGCTTTGGCAACTTTGATGGGGGTGGAGGTGACCCCAGACAATCAAGAACAACATAAAGTGGACGTTGCGAAGCTACAAGATAAGATAGCTCAGGCCAGGGAAGAACTGGCGACTGAGAACGCTAGGATGGCCACAGAGCGAGCTGCTTTGGACGCCCACGCACAACGGATTCATGCAGACTCTTTCCGGCTTACCTTGGATCAAAACGCTTCGAATGCCATCATGAGGAGGAGGCACCAGAGTCACTTACCTCCGGTTTACGATGCGAGAAACCTCTTCAACACACCTGGGGCAGGGACTAGTGACCCGCCTATGGTGAACCGGGCGGTTGAGGCGCCCGGGACCGGAGCGCCGGTTCAACCACATACTATGGATCCGCCTCGTTTGGATATGACTCCGGCTCAGCATGTTCCGACACCGCCGGGTCATTATTCTAACCCTCTGGATAATATGATTGCTGCGGCGACATGATTGACGGCTGTCCCAGTTGAAGACGAGTCTCCTGCGGTGATAGAGACACAAAGGGCCAGAGAGCTTCTTCAGGCAGCCGTGGCACAACAAGCGGCTTATTCATATAGCCGCGAACGGGTTCACTCAACCCCTCGTCCAAGCCGGAGTTATAGCAGGCACATTGACTCGCCAGCAGTTTCGAGCAATGAACAGTGCCATAATCAGCCTCGTGGGCATGACCCGCCGCGCATTGGCAATGATGTGCAGGCCTTGGTGGACCAGGGCACGGCGCAATGTGAGGCTGAGCTGGCGGCTCAGTTAGCGGCTCAACAGCAATCTCCGGTTTATCCGTCAATGTCTGTGGGGGCAGGAGTGACCTCTAGAACGTTGGGCGTGCCGTGTTTAGTGCTGGCTATATGCAATGAGCGCTTGCCTAAGGATTTCAAGGGCCTCCGTAAGGTGCCTAACTAGACAGCAGATCAACCTCCAAAAGCTTGGATTGAGAGTTATGAGATGGCTATGGAGATGTTGGATGTTAGTGATGCTGCATTGCTAAGTATTTTACCATGATGTTGGACGGGCCGGCTCGTAACTGGTTGAAGGGGTTGCCTGCTAACTCCATTGGTTCATGGGTTGAATTGAAGTCCCGTTTCATTTAGAATTTCAAGGATACGTGCAAGCAGCCCATGTCGATTCTTGATTTAGACACTTGTGTCCAGGGTGAAGGAGAGTCAACAACCCATTGGGTGCGTCGGATCTCAACCATTATTCACTCCTTGGACAGTATCAACGTCGGCTCAGCTGTCCTCATGTTAGAGAAAAACTGCCGTTTCCTTCCCCTTAAACAGAAGCTGGGGCGGCTCAAGCGTCACTGTAATGATATGGGGGAGCTCATGGCGGCTCTCGTCAAATACGCCGACTCAGATAGTACTAAGGATCCAGAATCTGATGAGGAGAAGGCTAGAAAGGGGAAGAAAAATAGTAAGGGGTAGCAGCAGAGTACGGAGGGTCAAGGTAACAATGGTAAGCATAAGCATATGGACGACGGCTCAGATTTTGTGGCTAACTCTAATGTGCAGAACAATGATCGTCACCGCAAGGGAAGGTTCCCGCCCCAATCTGCAGGGTCAAGGACCAGTCTAGAGGCAATGTTGAACTAACCCTGTCCAAAGCATAGCCGGCCTGATAGACCAGCAATGCACCTGTGGAAGGATTGTAGCATCATGAGGGAGTACAGGAATTACAACCTCAACCAGGACCACAATAATGGTAATGGCCCGCACGGCGGAGCAGGTTCCGACTCACACGGACCTGGCTTTGGAGGCGGCGGTTCAATTTCCGGTTTTCAAGGACAAGTTGGTCAGGGGGGCTTTAACCAGCAGTCCAACCAGGGGAATCAGCAGCAGCAGTCAGGCTATCAGAGCAATCCAAAGCAGTTGAATACTGGACAGTATCATGTGTTCACCACGAGTCTGTGCAAACGAGACCAGAAGATCCATAAAAGGGCGGTGAACGCAGTTGAGCTGGTTATCCCTCGTTACTTACGATGGTCTGAACATCCTATTCTTTGGAGCCATGAGGATCACCCGCCCCGGGTTGACAATCTGGGTCAGTTGGCTTTGGTGGTTGTACCGCAGGTTGGGGGTACAAGTTTACTAAGGTACTCATGGATGGAGGCAGCAGCATCAATATCCTTTACTATGAAACTTTTCGTCGTATGAGTTTGACTGAAAAGGATCTTAAGCCGTCTAACACTGTCTTTCATGGTGTGGTGCCTGGTAAGTCGGCATATCCAGTAGGCAAGATAGCTTTGGAAGTGGCTTTCGGGGATGATCATGATTCTAGAGTTGAGACATTGGCCTTTGAGGTGGTTAAGATTAAGAGCCCTTATCATGCTTTGTTTAGGCGGCCGGCTTATGCTAAGTTTATGGCAAGACCTTGTTATGTTTATCTGCAGCTTAAGATGCCGGGTTATAAGGTAACCATCACAGTGCATGGGAACAGGAAGATAGCCTTGGAATGTGAAGAGGGGATGCTGCTTATGCTGAGTCTGTTTGTGCAACAGAAGAGTTGAAGTTTTACAAAGATAATGTTGACCCAGCAGATATGACACCTTTGAAGAAACCAACCACAGAGCACGACCCTCTGTTGAAGTTTAAGTCGGCAGATGACACCAAACTGGTTGACTTTGTTCCCGACAATTCATCCAAGTAGTTCAGCATCAGTGCTAATATGGATCTGAAATAGGAAAGCGCGCTCATCGAGTTCATCCGTGAGAACCATGACATCTTTGCATGGAAACCTTCTGACATGCCAGGTGTACCGAGGGAACTCGCTGAGCACACTCTTAATATTGATCCGAAGTTTAAACCGGTCAAACAATTCCTTCATCATTTTAATGAAGAGAGACGCAAGGCCATTGGTGAAGAAGTGGCCCGGCTCTTGGCGGCTGGGTTTATTGTGGAAGTTTTTCATCCTGAGTGGTTGGCTAACCCGGTGCTGGTACTCAAGAAGAACGGTACTTGGTGAATGTGTGTGGATTACACAGACCTTAACAAAGCCTGTCCGGCTGATCCTTTTGCTCTCCCTCATATTGATCAGATTATTGATGCTACGGCGAGTTGTGAGCGTTTCAGTTTTCTGGATGCTTATTCTGGATATCATCAGATCAAGATGGCAGTCAAGGACTAGGAGAAGACGGCTTTCATTACTCCCTTTGGAGCCTTCTGTTATGTGTCTATGCCTTTTGGGCTCAAGAGTGCCCAGGCGACTTATCAATGATGTGTTCAAAATTGCCTCCATGACCAGATTGGACGTAATGTTCATGCTTATGTGAAAGAGCCAATCAAGAAATTTTGAGAGGCATAAAGCTCCGGCTTATGGTCCCTTTGCAGAGGACACCGGGTTGTTGGGTTGAGGAGTTACCTTCAGTACTTTGGAGTATCAATACCACCCCCAACAGATCTACGGGTTACACGTCGTTCTTCATGGTTTACGGAGCAGAGGCGGTTCTCCCAAGTGATATCCGTCACGACTCACCCCGTGTGGCGGCTTTTGTTGAAGCTGATAATGAAAAAGCACGTCAGGATGCTCTTGACCTTCTGGATGAGGAGCGTGACCTCGCGGCGGCTCGTTCGGCGATTTACCAGCAAGACCTGCGTTGTTATCATAACCGCCGTGTTAAAACCAGGACCTTTCAAGAAGGAGATTTGGTGCTCCGGCTCATCCAAGATCAAACTGATATGCACAAACTATCCCCACCTTGGGAAGGGCCCTTTGTGGTCAGCAAAAACCTAAACAACGGGTCGTACTACCTTATCAATGTTCGAGACCATAAGGACTCACGCACGTCGGAAGAGGAGACCCGCCGGCCGTGGAATATTGCTCATCTTCGGCCTTATTACACCTGAGCCACCGGCTCTTGTAATGTACATATTTAAATCAATGTATATATTATGATTCAGTTGAATAAATCCGGCACCCCTGAGAATTCGGGGCCTCTGTCGTTTCAGTTTCCAGCAAAATTGAGTCTTTGTTCCCTGACCTATTGGACATTTGGGGGCTTCCTGTTCATTGAACATAGCTCACTCACCCATCTTGATCCGGCACCAGCCACCCTATTGGACATTTGGGGGCTTCCTGTTCATTGAACATAGCTCGCTCACCCATCTTGATCCGGCACCAGCCACCCTATTGGACATTTGGGGGCTTCCTGTTCATTGACCATAGCTCACTCACCCATCTTGATCCGGCACCAGCCACCTTATTGGACATTTGGGGGCTTCCTGTCAATGAACATAGCTCGTTCACCCATCTTGATCTGGCCTCCGGCCACCTTATTGGTCACATGGGGGCTTCCTGCTCACCGAGCATAGCTATTCACACCCATGTGATCCGGTTTCCAAGCCGAACATTGAGTTAAACCTGCCTGTTTGCTTGATGCTACTCCGCTTGGTGACCCATCGTACTCTTGACAGTTACTCTTTTTTAAGACCCTGCACTTGTCAACGTTAAAACGGCGGCCTTTGTCACGTGAGAGCCGGCTTACAGAGAGCTAGGATAAACTCACCCATTGTCGCAATCTCTCCGCTATGTGGCCCGTTGTACTCTTGACCAATTACTCTTTTCAATAAGACTCTGAACTGGTCAACGTTAAAACAACGGATTTATGTCACGTGAGAACCAGCATATGGGATAAAAACAAAAAAAATTCAAAAACAGAATCGAGCTGCACTCTTCTGGATTTATGTCAAGCTTCCGGCTTGTAAACTTACATATTTACAACATTAATATGCTATTGGCTTCCAGGTATGGTATCATATTTGAGTAAGTATTTGGTTTCTTCAAACCACCATGTTTATGGACTATTAAATCGCCCTGCATTTTTATATGGGGCATTATGACCCGCCCTGGGGTAAACCGCCAGGGCGCATGTTATTTATTTTGGTGCAGGAAATATGATCACTATGATCTGCATAATTTGAGGACATTATAAAACATAAGTGCCAGATCTTCAAACATCAGATCGGCGGTTTAAGAGTGTCAGGCAAATAAAACATGCACGATGGCACGGCAGATCATTGTTTAACTAGCCTATTACATGGCTCCGTGAGCCCAAATGATTAAGTGTTTTTCAGGCAATGTCTGATGATGCAGATTATGAACCATCCAACGGATCAATTCTCCTGGTCTTGACGGCTTGAGGCTTCCGGGTCATCCCGCACCGGTTCTTCTTTTTCCTCCATCATCTGGAAGTTAGGCGACAACCAATTGATGCCAGTCAAGGCTTGAAATTTAGCTTCATCATCGATAAGCTAAGACGGATCGATTTCAGGGGCGAAAGTATGCTTACAGATTGGAGGGATGAGGTCCACAATTTTGTAAGCCAGCGTTGGCATTTTCTGATTGTCCGTCGTATAAGCCGCCTGATACTTTGACAGATCTGTTTCCTCAGCAATAAGACTCGCCAGCGGACGCATCTCCTTTACACAAACAGCAAAATCCTCCTTATCAAAGGGAGACTCGTCCTCTTTGAAGCTGGGGCAACCAGTGGCCAGCTCGTCCGGGTCTAATTCTGCCTGCCATGCCTTAGCTCGACTTAAAGCCGTAATGGCACCGGCTCTGGCGGCTGACCGCTTGATTTCTTCAATTCTGGCAGGCAAGACAGAAAGTTTGCTTAGGACATCACTGAGAAGGGATGGTGCTTGATTGGTTGGTGAGATGGTGGCTATTGTGCGCTGGGCACCAGTGTATAGTTGTTCTACTAGCATGTAAACCACCTTGAATTTTATCAGCACTTCTTGACCAAGATTGCTGCTCCTGGGGCCTGCATAACGTATTATGATTAAGTCACCAGACGGCTTACAAAATGGAGTGTGGAAAGCCATTACCATGTTAAAGTCTTACTTACCAAAAATAGCAGAAGTCATCTGTGTGATATGACGCTTCAAGCCGGTAAGTTCTGTGGTGACCTCTTCCAAAGAGGTTTCAGCTTTTTCAGCTCGCTGTATCAGGGCAGCCTTTTCTTCAGCCCAGGCGGCTTTCTCAGCATTAAACCCAGTTTTAAGCTTCTCCGTTTCATCCAAGCTGAACTTAAATTTGGAGTCAGCTTTCCGGGTCTCAGTTTCTTGTGCTTCAAGCCGGGTTTTTAAATCGGTCAATTGAGATTGAAATTGACTGGAGGCCTCCTGCAAGTAGGATATTGAAACAAATATTCACAGTTATACTACAGTCTTATACAAAGAAAAGTCCCAAGCCCTTTGCAAGCAATATCACTTGGCACTTGGGGGCTAATGGGTGCAGAAAGTTTTCTTTTATGAAGAGTGACGGACAAATCCGGTTCATCTTTTTCCAAGTTATCCGGCCTATGAGGGTGACAAGGTGAGATTTTTTCAGTGACAGTGATAAGTCCCGGCTTGTTCATGTTGATTAAACCGGCCCTTGGGGGCTACAGGTGCAAAGTTGATCACTACTATCTAAAGCCCCGGCTTAACTTGATAAGTTTAAGCCGGCCCTTGGGGGCTACTGGTTTTGACTTTGATACATATCTAAAGGCTATCTAAAAGTCTACAGTATATTTAATTCTATCATATTCAGTAGACTTGGGGGCTGAAGGGATATATCTTATAGACAAGGCAGAAATTGATACCTCATATTTCTGGTGCATGTGTTTGACCATGTCAATCTCCAGATCGCGGCTGGTGTGCACTTGGCTGAGGTAGCCGGAGAGTACTTCATTAATGCTCAGATGAGAATAATTGGCCGTGTCAAACTTGACCTTGCGTTTCTCGACCAATTCTTCCTTGGCAGAGTGTTTTTCCAGAGCAACAGGATTCCCCGGTTCTTGAAAACCAGTGCCGGTGATCAAGACTTTTTCAGTATCCGGTTCCGAAGGCTTGATTGGGCTTGGCGCTTCAGCACCCAAAGGATCGACAATTGTATGTTCAGTGGAGGCACCAGGATTCTCTAGTGGCGGGTCATCAGCAAGCTCCTTCGGGTGTTGCACGGAGGCTTCAGATATTGGTGCTTGCTTCTCCGGTTCATGAGTCTTGGGGTCTTCGGCTGGCTTGTTTATTTTAGCCTTTTTGCTAGGCTTTTCTATTCCACTGCAAGAGGATTGAAAAGGTCAGTATATGTGCAGAGATGTGAAAAAACAAAGATAAAGTTTTTACCCAGGGGCAGTCTTGAAAGCCAGAAGCTGAGTCTGGGATGAATCACCAGAAGAAGAGTGAGAAGTCCCCTGATAATTTGAGTCAGAAGGATTAAGTGGTTGACGAATAAGACCTGCCTTGGGATAAAAAGAGTTGGAGTTCTGAAGCACCTCATTCCGGCGTTTGCGTGGGGCTGGTGTGTTAGGTAAACCAGAGGAAAGCTCTCTGCCTCCACTAGTCTGAGTTCTGCGCTGGTTCTCATGTTGTTGTTGCTTCAAAATAAAGTTGGGATCCAAGTGAGCTAAAGGGTGAGAAAACCTTACTTTCCGGATCACTTGTCAAATTTTCTGTCTTGGCAAAGGCCCTGAGTCGGAGGAAATAATAGTCACCTCTTCATCACCCGCCTGGCTGGTTTCCGCGTCATCCTGATAGCAATCAGTGTCAATAAGATAGTTGAAAAAAGAGCCAAGGGAATCAAGGTCTACCTCTGATTCATCATCTTCATCTAGGTTCAACATATCAGGGGCAGTTGATTTCTTTTTATTCTTCTTCAGGGCTTTAGTCTTAGCCCTGGCTTTCTTGGCGGCTTTCTCGTCATACTTCTTTTTCCAAAAGGCGGATCCAGCCTGCAAAAATTACAATAAAGGTTGAAGATTTGTGAGTTATATGAACAATAAAGTGAAATATATGAACCAGACAGACTTACATCCGGTGCCGGGTTGAGTGTGCAGAAGGGATTCAACCCCACTTTGCTGCAGCTCTCCAAGCTTTCATTGATAAGGGTTTTGGTCATATCATTAATTGCTTTATCAGTCAAACGTACTGAGCAGTAGCGCAGTAGATCTTTGGTATCACCATTATATGTGCACATTAAACCGGGCCGGCGGCTCAAAGGTATGATCCTCCAAGCCACCCAGCAACGGACCAGGTCGACACCAGTCAATCCATTGGCCAACAACGCTCTAACCTTTGAAAAGGTAGGCATAAGTTTGGCTCTTTCAGCAGTGGTGAGCCATTCTGGGAGAGGGTGCCTTGGGATGAGCCGCTGTTCATGAAAACCCGGCAAGGGATTCTCGTCAGCAGGAGAAGTATCCTGGCAATAGAACCAGGTCTGATTCCAATCCTTGGATGACTTGGAAGCTGAGCATAAGGAAAGATGGCATCTCTCCGCTGCTGAATTGAGACTCCACCAAGCTCTAAGTTGGGTCCATCGGTGAACTCGTTCTGGCGGTTCAAATAAAAATACTCTCTGAAGAGTTCGACACTGGGCTCCTCTTGAAGGTATACTTCACAGAAGACTTGGAAATTGTAGATATTTGAGACGGAGTTGGGTCCGATGTCTTGAGGATGAAGTTGAAAGGAATGCAGAACGTCACGAAAGAATTTTGCCCCGGGCGGTGAGAAACCCCGGTTCATGTGATCAGTAAAAACAATAACCTCTTTATCCTGCGGCTGAGGTCTAACTTCATCTGGGTTTGGAGCACGCCAGTGAAGGATATTTTTTGTTGGCAAAAAGCCGATCTTGACATATTCTTGAAGCATTTCTTCTGTGACAATGGATGGAACCCAGTCGCATGACGTAACTGTCTTAGTCATGATTGGGGTGCACGACCTAAACAAGACGATTTGAGACATGGTTAAACCGGTGAACACCTAGCGGGTTATAAATTATCGTTTAACCCGCCGTGAAGGGCTAATGGCTATGGATCTACGGTTCAGAGTATGAAGTAGTTGCTAAACCGGAGAACCAAATTATGAGGATGAATAAATAAGCATGGTTAAGCCGGAGAACATTACCGGGTTATACAAGTTATGAAGCGTATGATGGCGGCTTAAACGGGGCCTAATGTTGTATGGCGGGTCACGGTTTATGGTATAAGCCGCCATGGCAGTTATGGTGCTTCAAATCTATCAGTGAAAATTTTGCTAAGTGATAGACAAATAGATTTCACAGACTGGAGCTATAATTTTGGATCTACGGCTGTTCGGAAAATGAGATTGAAATAAGTGTGCTACCATTACTGCAGGAGACTGCTAACGCGACACTACGATCAGAGACCCTTTGCCGAAACTGTGTGCGATGCAATAATCGCAAACGATGGTGTAAAAAAACGTCAAAAAAGGTGCAAAATGTTTGCGATGATGTATGCATCAAACACGGTTCAGGTTTTAGTTGCGTGTGCGATGAAGGGCATACGGTTAATCCATTCAAACTGTCTGCGATGAGGCAGAACAACAGAAACGGGCAGCCATAACAATGTGTGTGCGATGCAGGACACACGGTTAATCCATTCGAACTATTTGCGATGAGGTAGAACAACAGAAACGGGCAACCATATCAATGTGTGTGCGATATACGGCATACGGTTAACTCGGACGAACTGTTTTCGATTAGGGAACACAACAGAAACGGTTCAACTTAACAAGATGTGTGTGATATGCAGCATACAGTTCACAAGGATGAACTGTTTGTGATGAGCCAAAAGAACACAAACGAGTCGTGTAAACAAGATGTGTGTGATACGTGGCAAACAGCCGACTCGGATGAACTGTTTGCGATGAGAAATTACAACACAGACGGTCAATACAGTTACTTCGTGTGTGATTTTGTGTGTACAAAAAACTTTGAAAAATGCAAACTAGTTGCTTGCGGTGGCTAGGAGTATCGCACACGATGCCTCTGTGAGTACTCGTGTGCGATGATTAGTATGTTACACATACGTTTCCTTATGTGAACATGTGTGTGAATTTGCAATATGGACAGTTAATATGCAAATGCCTTCTAGACATCGGGCACACGCTTAAACTCAATGAACTATGTACGATACTAATACTTTCCATGAAAATTTATGAACTTGGGTAACAGCATTTGAGTAACATATATATAGTGGTTACACTATTCGACAAAAGGAGGATCTTCGTAACACGGTTTTGACAACCATATTGTCGTGGAATTGTCACGGCAGATGTCCTAGTGTGAGGACTTAGTCGTGAGGCCAACGCATCTATGTGGTAGCTTGAGAGGGGTTGAGCAGAATCGAGAGACGCAACACAAGACAAGGATTTAGACAGCTTCGGGCCCCGGGAAACATCATCCGGTAACAACCCTACATGCTGTTTGTGGCTAGGTCTCATTATCATCACGAGGGAGTCACCGTAAACCGGCTCTCCTAGTTATGTCTAGCCCTAAGATTATTCTCCCTCCTCTTGGGGTGCCCTGCCCCTCCTTATATAAGTTGAAGGGGCGGGTTACATGTAGAGTCCAACTCGGATTAAGACTTAAACTATTTTGACTTCTCTTCATGGGCTTCTTGACATCTTGGGCTTCATAACGTCTCGGGCTTCATAATGTTTTGGGCTTACTAACCCCAGGCGACTCTGTCTGTCGGGTTATGACTGTCAACCGGGTTATGACTGTCTGCCGGGATATGACTGTCTGCTGGTTTATGATGGTCTACCGGGTTATGATTGTCTGCCGGGTTATGACTTCCTGCCGGTTTATGATTGTCTGCCGGGTTATGACTTCCTGCTGGTTTATGATTGTCTGCCGGGTTATGACTTAACACCTGCCGGGTTATCATCTGACTTAACATCTGCCGGTTTACCAAGTCCCAGCCGGGTTATAACTCTGGCCGGGTCATACCGCGGGGTATATCCCCGACATTAGCCCCCAGATTAATTTGGATTTATCCATGTTAAACTGATCCTGATCATCCTTAAGTCCTTGTCATTTCCTTCTTCTAGAAAATCCGGGTCAATAAGCCAGCTTCATAATCAATTTGCTGACATTGGTTTGTCACAGAAAAATATTATGAATAATAATTCATTTGACTCAGCTCCCAATGCTTAACAAAAATATTGGTCCTTGAAATACTCATCTGATCTTCAGCCGGTTTAAGGATGTAGAACTCGCCTGTTTATCATTGCCAAAATTGCCGGTTTATAAATATTGATGGCACCGGGTTATAATTGTAGTTAACATCAAGCTTGAAAATATACCTCTTATACGCCTATCACTTGTAGCCCCCAAGTCTTAAGAAGGTAGCGTAGCAACAGCTTAAGACTTGCTTCAATATAAATGTCACAACCTTGAAGACATCCTATTTGTTCATCTCAGTCACGAGTCATAAACTGAATATTCCACATATGTAGTCCCCAAGTGCCGGATTGTCATGCTTGCAGCAACCTGGGACTTGAAATTGCCTTATGCTCATAAAAACTTCAACCAGTGTAGCCCCCAAAGGCCGGGTCATTATGCAATAATGAGCAGGGACTTTGTAGATATGATCATGTAGCCTTGAACAGCAACGTGTAGCCCCCAAGGGCCGGCTCAGTAAGATAATACCGAGCTGGGACTTTATATGAACTTTATTGAAAATAACATTATATGATGTAACCCCCACCATGGGGCTTGAACCCACGTCCACAAGGTTAAGAGCTTTGTGCTTTACCAACTGAGCAGTGGACCCTTCAATATAATGAGATAAGGCTTGTGTACCTTGAATTTTTGACAGGAGCAATTGGTAGTCCCCAAGGGCCGGCTCATTACAATCTGATGAGTCAGGTCTTCAATAAGGTGATCAAACAATGACTTTGCATTAGCCCCCAAGTGCCATGGTGCATGTTGGCAGTGACATGGGACTTGCATATTTGATGTGATCTCAACTTGAATAATGTAGCCCCCAAGTGCCGGGCTGTAAACCTGCAGCGACTCGGGACTATTCCTTTCATTGTAGAATAAATCATATCCATTGATAAATAAAAATCATTGCGCTGAAGTGACTTTGAAAACCTTAATCATAATACTGGTTATTGATAACCATAATAAAATCCAGCCATGTTGGCTATTAAAGATTTAAATAATATGCCCAATGATTTATAAGCGCATGATTCCCATTGCGCAATCCAAAGTATATTGGCGCTTCAAACCAAGAAGGGAGCCCCCAAGTGATATATTTTGAATCATCAAGACCGGGTACCTATGTTTGAGCTGTGCTGTGCAACAGACCCTCTTTGGTCCCCTTAACCCGGGCATTAAGCCTCCAAGTAGGTCAGAGCTATGCTCATATGAAGTTATAATATTGGCTTGATAGCCGGATTGCCAAGGTAATCTGAGCTATGCTCTTATGAAATTATAATACTGGTTTGATAGCCGGATTACCAAGGTAAACAGAGCGGTGCTCTTATAGTGTGGGCTTGATAGCCGGGTTACCGAGGTAACCAGAGCTGTGCTCTTATGATATGGGCTTGATAGCCGGATTACCGAGGTAACCAGAGCTGTGCTCTTATGATATGGGCTTGATAGCCGGATTAACCAGAGCTGTGCTCTTATGATATGGGCTTGATAGCCGGATTACCGAGGTAACCAGAGCTGTGCTCTTATGATATGGGCTTGATAGCCGGATTAAGAGGTGTAGCTATGGTTCGAATACGACCAAGCCCCCAAGTGATTTTGTGGGATGTGCCCAAAGGGTACCTATGTTTGAGCTGTGCTTTTGCAACATACTCTCTTTGGTCCCTTTAATTTTTCCTGAGAACTCGAACTTGCGAGAGATTATTCTTTTGAACCGGAAATTCTTAAACCGGATATTGAGAGCTTCAAAGCTTTGTGGGAGACAGCTTTCCCTTGAGCCGGATTTTAAACCGGAATCCTTCTTTCTAAGCCAGAAATTTTCTGACGGCCTTTAAATTTGCACCAATATGGCGGTTTAGGGTCCTGCATTAGATAACTTTGCAAGCCGGAGTAATTGCTCTTTTAAAGAAAGCAATATATAATAAAAATATACTGGATGGATTTCACCTGATATGTTAGGCCGAAAATTATCCACCGCGGAGTTGATGATCACCACGGTGAAGCTGAATTCAATCACGGCCGAGTCGGCCGCGGGAGCAGACAGATGAGCCGGCCGTGGCGTTGTAAGCCAGCGCGGACGGGCAAGTTGTCCTCCGCGTTGTAAGCCGGCGCGAACGCGTGAACCAGCCGGCACGTTGATGCAAACTGGACCGCGACACACATGTCTGTGAAATCGCGCAGCACAACCGAACGTACATCCGCGGTATAACACCACCCCCTTTCCTTTTAATAGTCGCCCTGCATAAAAAATATTACAGACCAGAGTAGTTGTTGTCGGATAAATTAATATGTACTGATAAAATACATAGGAAAAATAACACCTGGTATTTTTTTGTCAAATGAACGTGAATGCTGATTCTGAATAATACCAGACGCAGCTCCACGTGACCTCTCCTCCTTTGTCCCTTTCTTTTTTCTTTGTCTTCATGTGATGAAGAAAACAACAGTAGCTTTTGATCTCCTCGTATAAGTAAAGCATGTTGCTCACGTACTCCACACCACATGGATGCAGACCAGAATACGAGGCCGCCGTTGTCCCTCACCATCGCAGGAGCCTTTTGGATTTTTGTTTTTAAAACTAAACTGGGGTACGTGAACACATGGGAAGTAGCAGCAGCGTGTCCTCATAACGGCTGTACGTAGACTGGGGGAGAGCACTTTCAGGCAAACCGCAGTAGAGAAGCGGAGGCGCGACAGACCACACACGGCCGGTTCAAAGCGGGTGCCTCAGCAGGAGAGGAGGCCACCGGCGGTTCAGCAGTCAGAAGCGGGTGGGCGGCTCAAGACAGCAACCGCGGCAGCGGCGACTTGGCTCAGCGTGGCAGCGGCTAAAAACGGGACCGCAACGGAGCAACGGAGGCGAGGCGACTCGGGGCCACGGCGGTGACTCGCAGGTTGAGGTTGGCCTGGCATGGGCGACGGCGGCTCAAGTTCAGAGACAGCGGCAGCGGCTCACCGCAGTAGGTTACAATCATGGTGGCGGCGACTCGGCGCATGGCGGTTCAAGCAGAGGTGGCCGGTGGAGGCCGGGCGGTTTAGAGGCGAGTCGCGGCGGTTCAGCATCGCAGGCTGGCGATGCAGTGAGTCATAACAGCGGTGGAGGTGACCCGGCCGGGGCGATTCGTAAACCGGCCGCGGCAGCGTGAGTCGGCCGGAGGCAAGGGCCGCAGCAGTGAAGGCGTCTGGCGGCTCAAGGCGCGGGCAACGAGTAAGGCCGCGGCAGCGGCAGCGGCTCGACACAGCGGCCCAAGGCGGCCACTTTGAAACGGAGGCAAGGCCAAACCGGGGCTAGCAGCTTCTGCACTCGATGTTTGCATGATGACAGTTGTAGTTTCCATCTCCAGTAGATTTGACTGATTCTCTGAGCTCGAACCTGAAGCGTGGCCGCAATCTGCACTTGTCTTTTGTCTGATCTCAGAGAGCCATATCAATTTAACTCCCGCAGGATTTGTACAGTACAAAGAGCAGGAGCCCCAACGTATTTAATCCTCTGTATTGTACGCGCATGGGAAACATATAGTCTGATCCAGCCATTGTAAAACCTTGCAGTGGAATTCCTGAAGAATCTTTGCCCCGGTGACTTGCTGTGGCCATACCAAGCCACCTCGTTGAAAAAGCATGTGCCAGACTAGATTGAGACGAGTTGAAGTTTTCGAAGCTCGCCGCACAACCCGGCCGTGAGCAGTGAGTCGACGAAGCGGGGGACCGCGATGGCGGTTTGAGGCAAGGCGGCCATGAGCGACTTGCAGCAGATACAAGCAGCGTGGTAAAAGCGGAGAGCGGCAGCGCCGGCTCGGCCACGGTGGCTTATGGCAGTAGAGGACGGTAGAGATGAACCGGTGTTGGAGTATAGTAGCCAGGCGAAGAGTAGACCGGCCCCGAGACAAGGCAGGCCCGGCTCGGAACGGCTTCGGGTGTAACTTGACGCTGACCACAACAGGGGCGACCTAGCAAAAAAAAAACGACGCCGGCCACCAGTTAAAAACCATCTTGACTCCACGCGTGACTCAACAGGCAGCAATGTTCGAATCCATCTCTCCGGCCCTGTCCTTGTCCTGGTCGTTGTTGCTTTGACCAATCCATTTTTTTACAGGTTTCTTGCTGGCCGTATCTGCTCGTGGGAATCGCCTCAGCAAACTCGATCGACCAGCGACGAACTAGCATAGCTGGCGACGGCCACGGATGCGAGCAGTAGAGGCGGAGGCGGAGCTGCAGAACCTGCGCGCGGGACGCCAGAACCGGCCAGAGCGGCTACTTGGTCGGGCGCGCGGCTGTGGAGATGAAAGCACGCGGCCGGTGGCTCAGCAGAAACAGCGGCTGAAGGAGGCCGGTTGGAACAGCCCAGGCGGCTCAGCGGGCCGAAGCCGCGGAGAAGGCGCGGCGGCTCTGTTCGAGCTCGGATGAACCCGGACCGGGGGAGCGGGTCAGTCCGGCGGCTCAGAGTCGCGGTCGCCTACTGGGCGGTGGCTCTCGACAACCGAGGCGGAAGCGGAACCTGGCGGGTTGAATTCATGGCAGAAGCGGAATCCGGCGGATTGGCGGTGGTGCCGACGGGTGACGAAGGCGGCGGTTCACGGACAGCGGCTCTCAGTGAGGCCGAGCGGAGGCGAAGGCGGAGACGGAGGTGCCGGACTGCGGCAAAGGCGGTACTGCTCGGCGGCGAGTCGACGGCGACGACCGGCCCGGCGGCGATGGAAGGCCGTACCTGCTCGGAACAGGCGGGCGGTTCAAGGGCGCAGGCGCAGTCGATGGACCAGTCCGGGTTGCGGACGGCTCTGTTTCCTTTCCTTGACCCTTTCTTTGACTATGATTTTTATTCCAATTTGCTGCCCTCCGATCCGGCTTAGTCCGGATGTCTATCTTGTTTTCAATTCGGTTTCGCCGGATCATCTAGACGTAGAGGCGCGTACTGCTGTACAACTCCAACTTTAATCCAAAAGCAATGATTTGTCGGTTCTGCCTACGGCTATCTCATGCCGGTTTATCTTGTGCGATTCCTCTGCACCGGTTCAACTGATTAATTATGAGCTCCTTGATCCCTCGGACAGATCCCTCCAAGAACTCATCACCACCGTGCGTAAGCCCCACGGTGAGCGCCAACTGTCGTGGAATTGTCACGGCAGATGTCCTAGTGTGAGGACTTAGTCATGAGGCCAACGCATCTATGTGGTAGCTTGAGAGGGGTTGAGCGGAATCGAGAGACGCAACACAAGACAAGGATTTAGACAGCTTCGGGCCCCGGGAAACATCATCCGGTAACAACCCTACATGCTGTTTGTGGCTAGGTCTCATTATCATCACGAGGGAGTCGCCGTAAACCGGCTCTCCTAGTTATGTCTAGCCCTAAGATTATTCTCCCTCCTCTTGGGGTGCCCTGCCCCTTCTTATATAAGTTGAAGGGGCGGGTTACATGTAGAGTCCAACTCGGATTAAGACTTAAACTATTTTGACTTCTCTTCATGGGCTTCTTGACATCTTGGGCTTCATAACGTCTCGGGCTTCATAATGTTTCGGGCTTACTAACCCCAGGCGACTCTGTCTGTCGGGTTATGAATGTCAACCGGGTTATGACTGTCTGCCAGGTTATGACTGTCTGCCGGTTTATGATGGTCTGCCGGGTTATGATTGTCTGCCGGGTTATGACTTCCTGCCGGTTTATGATTGTCTGCCGGGTTATGACTTCCTGCCGGTTTATGATTGTCTGCCGGGTTATGACTTAACACCTACCGGGTTATCATCTGACTTAACATCTGCCGGTTTACCAAGTCCCAGCCGGGTTATAACTCTGGCCGGGTCATACCGCGGGGTATATCCCCGACACATATGGTCCATATCTACATACTTAACATAGTAACAACTATCACATTTTAAGAGGCTAAGGGCCAACAACCATATGGTCCATATCTACATACTTAACACATATAGTAACAGCTAGCACATTTTAAGAGGCTGAGGGCCAACAACCACAACTATCCACTGGAAGCAGCTTGATCACGGCGACTCGGCATCTCGTCAATGAAAAGGAAGAGCCCTCCTGTGCCTTGGTAGAGCAGGAGTAGAACACTGTCTCCAATTTTCCAATATGGATGCATTGCCGAGAAGCGAGAACTTGTTAATTTGAATGGTTCCATTTTTGCGGGAAATGCAGTACCTTGCAATCACTTTGGCGTTATTAGCAGTCACAAGTGTAATTCGACCACGCCGGGAAATTGATCCAGGAACGGCTACAGGGGCAATTTCTGTTGACATGTAGAATAAAAAACAATTGTAACATATCGTTGAAGATATATATAGTTTATGAGCATCAACATTAAAATAAAACTTTTTACCAGCGCTTTGTGCACACAATTGGTCTTGTTCAGTGTGTGCACCATAGGTCTAATTAATCCCATCCAAAATCCAGCGTTCATACGCTGTGCTATCTCTGTCAGATTGTCAACAAAGTTTATGACATGCTTCAAGTCCTTCCAGTGAAATTTGGTACGCTTAGTAACATACAGATCATTCACTATGCATCCAACATGTCCTGCTTAAAAGGTGAAAATGTATTATTTATTCAAAACATGGCAGAAGAATATATAGTGCGCATAAATTGGTAAACAGAATTTGTTACTGTCTAGGAACGAAGTTAGAATATGATATCACAATTGGTTGCTTAAATAGTGATCAAATGGTTGCTTAAATAATAATATGACAGCATGGAGAAAGTTGAAAGGACACTAACCTCGATCAGACTTTGATCGGCTGATGACGTTGGGGAAGTAAACATCCATGTTAATTAGACCAGGCTGTGGTGCACGCACTAGAATTTTATTGCCAGCTTTCAGTTCATAACACTTAGACATTTTTCTCCAAAGGTCCGCATTAAAATAGGAGTGACCATCTTTATCAAGTTTTACGCTAACCGTCATTGTAAACCCATGTTGCGTTGTCAATATGACATCCTGGGAGTCATCAGCAAAGTAAAGCCCAAGATTTCCTTCTACTCCTGTTCTTGCAAAGCAAGGGATGTACTGCTTGAAATAAAAATTAAGATCGTAAATTAGATATATTGAAATAACCGAGTAAGATGCAAATATGGGAGTAACTGATAGAACATATCCATATATAGATGCGAGCAAAGTACAAAAATATAGAATTAAAAATAGACAATGTAACAAAGATTTGATGCAAATATATAGATAATGTAGCAACAGACGGTATATGTTCACAAATTTAGGCCATGCCGACCGTGGTAGGTTGAGATTGAACATACCGAGCGCTCCCTGAAGTCATCCGGAATGGTGAGATAGAACTTTGTTTCCGACTGGCCACGACCATAGTTACCCGATTTATGCTCGCACTGTGCACACATGAATGAACACCCACGAATCAGCTAGAACAAAAATGATTCCACGGTGATTTTCGCCGGTTGATTAACAGCGACGGACGGACTGCGATAAGAGATGAGTGAATATTTCGCTAATTAAGTTGATTACCTTCTCCATGAGAAAAATCCCCGGCCCAATCCCGCAGAAAACCCCAGTCGACCAGAGTCTAGAATGTCGGTGTAGATAGGCGGCGGAAAGCGATGGAGGCGAAATCCGGTGCCGTTTGGAGCGCGACCTACGGTCGCCGCCAACATCCGTCGAGCTTAGGGTGCAGAGTTGCGGAGGAGTCCGCGGCGAGTGAGTGGGGACGAAGTGGGCGAGGGTTTTCTTTTCCTTTTGCATGTGTGAGTGAACACACACGGTTCGCAGAGGCGACGGAGATGAACCGTGTGCGATAGTAAATCACCGAGATTGAATGGGAATCCAAATTTCCTTTGTCTTTCATCCATGAGTTTTTTTTCTACGATGAACATAAACCCTGCTAATCACCGTGTTCAAATTTGACACTTTTCCGGGTTCATTTACAATATTTAGGGGATTATGTGTATTTTGTAGGCATTAATGCACGTAATTCAAATTCAAACAATTGGTGCATGAAAGGGTGCACAAGAACGGTCTGGAAAAACCATACTCGTGGTATTTAGTAATTTCTCAAGCCTTTTACAAGGAATGGGCAGATATTTCAATGGAGTCAACCACAAACGCGTCATTTACTGGGTTATCAACTATAGAACAATGAAATATGTGCTTGAAAAACATGACGGCTGGCATGGTGCCATGGTATGGCCTCACCGTACCCTGGTTAAAAGCTGAGAAGGTTTAATTCATGTCGTCATGCACGCCCTTCATAAATAGAACCATCACCGAGGAAGTTCAATGCTTTCGAGAGGGAAATCACCAAGATTGAAGGGGAATCCAAATTTCCGTCCTAGTTTGTCTTTCAGTTTTTTTCCAACGATCAACATACCGCCTCAAATGAAACGTGTTCAAATTTTACATTTTTCCGAACTCATTTACCATATTTAGGGGATCGTGTGCATTTTCTAGGCATTAATTATGCACATAATTCAAATTCAAACAATCGGTGCATGAAAAGGTGCACAAGAACGGTCTGGAAAACCATGCTCGTGCTATACAAAAATGAAACACATGGTTGGAAAACATGACGCCTGTGGTGCCATGGTTTGGCCTCACCATGCCCCTGGTAAAAATTGGAGAATGTTTTCCTTATGTCATAAAATGAACCATCATCCGAGGAAGTTTCATGGTTTCGAGGGGGAAATCACCAAGATTGAAGGGGGATCCAAATTTCCTTTGTCCTTTGTCCATGAGTTTTTTCTATGATGAGCATACAACCTGCAAATCACCGTGTTCAAATTTGGCACTTTTCCGGGTTCATTTGCCATATTTGGGGGATTATGTGCATTTCCTAGGCATTAATGCGCATAATTCAAGTTCAAACAATTGATGCATGAAAGGGTCCACAAGAACGGCCTAGAAAACCATGCTCGTGCCATTTAGTAAATTCTCATGCCTTTTACAAGGAATGGACAGATATTTTGATGAAATGTGTGGCAATAGTCAACCACAAATGTTTGTTTGTTGGGTTTTCAACTATAGAAAAAAATGAAATAAATGCTTAAAAACATGATGCCTGGCATGGTGCCATGGTATGACCTCACCATGCCCTGGTAAAAATTTGAGAAGGTTTGGCTTATGTCGTCATGCACGCCCTTCATAAATCGAACCATCACCGAGGAAGCTCCATGCTTTCGAGAGGGAAAATCCCCAAGATTGAAGGGGAATCCTAATTTCCGTCCTAGTTTGTCATTCAGTTTTTTTCCAACGATGAACATACCGCCTCAAATGCAACGTGTTCAAATTTGACATTTTCCTGGGCTCATTTACAATATTTAGGGGATTATGTGCATTTTATAGGCATTAATGGACATAATTCAAATTCGAACAATCGGTGCATGAAAAGGTGCACAAGAACAGTCTGGAAAACCATGCTCGTGTTATTTAGCACATTCTCATGCCTTTTAGAAGGAATGGGCAGATATTTCAAGAAAATGTGTGGCAATAGTCAACCATAAACGTGTCGTTTACTCGGTTAACAACTATACAAAAAATTAAACACATGGTTGGAAAACATGACGCCTGGCTTGGTGCCATGGTATGGCCTCACCATGCCCCTGGTAAAAATTGGAGAATGTTTTCCTTATGTCGTGATGCGCGCCTTTCATAAATTGAACCATCACCGAGGAAGTTTCGTGGTTTCAAGGGGGAAATCACCAAGGTTGAAGGGGGGTCCAAATTTCCTTTGTCCTTTGTCCATGAGTTTTTTCTACGATGAACATACAACCTGCAAATCACCGTGTTCAAATTTGGCACTTTTCCGGGTTCATTTGCCATATTTAGGGGATTATGTGCATTTCCTAGGCATTAATGCGCATAATTCAAGTTCAAACAACCGATGCATGAAAGGGTCCACAGGAATGGCCTAGAAAACCATGCTCGTGCCATTTAGTAAATTCTCATGCCTTTTACAAGGAATGGACAGATATTTCGATGAAATGTGTGGCAATAGTCAACCACAAATATCTGTTTGTTGGGTTTTCAACTATCAAAAATGAAATAAATGCTTAAAAAACATGACGCCTGGCATGGTGCCATGGTATGACCTCACCATGCCTTGGTAAAAATTTGAGAAGGTTTGGCTTATGTTGTCATGCACGCCCTTCATAAATCGAACCAGCACCGAGGAAGTTCCATGCTTTCGAAAGGGAAATCCTCAAGATTGAAGGGGAATCCAAATTTTCTTCGTTCTTTGCCCTGAAGTTTTTTCTACCATATTTAGGGGATTATGTGCATTTTCTAGGCATTAATGGACATAATTCAAATTCGAACAATCGGTGCATGAAAAGGTGCACAAGAACGGTCTGGAAAACCATGCTCGTGTTATTTAGCACATTCTCATGCCTTTTACAAAGAATGGGCAGATATTTCAAGGAAATGTGTGGCAATAGTCAACCATAAACGCGTCGTTTACTCGGTTAACAACTATACAAAAAATGAAACACATGGTTGGAAAACATGACGCCTGGCTTGGTGCCATGGTATGGCCTCACCATGCCCTGGTAAAAATTGGAGAATGTTTTCCTTATGTTGTGATGCGCGCCTTTCATAAATCAAACCATCACCGAGGAAGTTTCATGGTTTCAAGGGGGAAATCACCAAGATTGAAGGGGGGGGGTCCAAATTTCCTTTGTCCTTTGTCCATGAGTTTTTTTCTACGATGAACATACAACCTGCAAATCACCGTGTTCAAATTTGGCACTTTTCCGGGCTCATTTGCCATATTTAGGGGATTATGTGCATTTCCTAGGCATTAATGCGCATAATTCAAGTTCAAACAATCGATGCATGAAAGGGTCTACAAGAACGGCCTAGAAAACCATGCTCGTGCCATTTAGTAAATTCTCATGCCTTTTACAAGGAATGGACAGATATTTTGATGAAATGTGTGGCAATAGTCAACCACAAATGTCTGTTTGTTGGGTTTTCAACTATAAAAAATGAAATAAATGCTTAAAAAACATGACGCCTGGCATGGTGCCATGGTATGACCTCACCATGCCTTGGTAAAAAATTGTGAAGGTTTGGCTTATGTTGTCATGCATGCCCTTCATAAATCGAACCATCACCGAGGAAGTTCCATGCTTTCGAAAGGAAAATCCTCAAGATTGAAGGGGAATCCAAATTTTCTTCATTCTTTGCCCTGGAGTTTTTTCTACGACGAACATACACCCTGCAAATCACCGTGTTCAAATTTGGCATTTTTCCGGGCTCATTTACCATATTTAGGGGATTATGTGCATTTTCTAGGCATTTAGCGCATATAAATCCAATCCAGCTACAGGTGCACGGGTGTGATGTGAGGGACGTGGATTGCCGTTCGATCGCAGCGCATCCAACGGTGCACATGCGTGATCCGCGTGGCCGGGGTTCTGGCCAATCATAACGCAACACACAATAGGCTCAGCGCACACTGTTTCCGGAAGCGACGAAGATGAACCGTGTGCGATAATGAACGAGCAAAATTGTAAGGGAAGCCAAATTTCTGTTGTCGATTGTGGTTGAGCTCTTGAATACCACCGCACTGTACGGCTGCCCGGCCCCTTTGTCCCAGAGCTCTCTCCAGGCATCGTCCATGGCACCGCGGCGCACAGTAACTGGTAAGGAAGCGATGGCATCCCGCCGCGCCACGTTCCTCGCCGCCCGCGACCGCGCACATGGTACGGAAGCGATGGCATCTCGCCGCGCCGAGTTCATCGCCGCTGGCGGCCAGATAGTTACATGGGCGGACTTTGAGGCTGCCATGGCCGAATGGGTGGTGGATCTAGATGCGGCCAAAGCCGCACAGAAGGAGCGGAAAAGGCAGAAAGCAGTCAAGAAAAGAGAGTCCCACCGCCGCAAGAAAAAAGAGGCCGCACGCCGTGGTGAGGAGAGCTTGGCGGAGATCGAAGCACGGTGGGCTGCCGCCTACAAGGCCGGGAAGGAGAACGCCGGCGTCTGGCCAACATGCCTTGATGGCAGCATGTGAGAAGTAGTTTAAGTTGGTAGTATTAGAGCAAATTACCAGTAGTACTTTAAGTTTGTAGTATTAACGTACAATGTCGGTAAGAGCATCCTTTGAGGGCTTTGAGCGTTGATTAGCATGTGTGCCCGTGTGCATTTTTTTGCGTTAATCATTAGATGATCACAAAACACATGGTTTCTATGCCGTACCCGTCTGCATTTTTTGCGTTAATGACCCATAAGTCAGTTACCTGTGCGATATTTCCTAATAAACCAGGCGTACCATTGACCAAAAAAAATCAAGTACACGTGTACATTTTTTTTGGAGACGGGATCTGCCAACTTTCTTTTTTCTCGCACACGAGTATTTTACGCGCTTCGTCTGCGTTGTGTGTTTCCCCCGCCCAAGTATCAAATTTCGCACCAAAATTTTCATTAGGCACGCAATTTCAGAATTTATTCCTCCAACCACATCCCCTTCCCCTCAGTATCCCCCCTCCCTCGCGCCTCCCCCTGCCGGCATCTCAAACCGCCGCCACCGCAAGCACAGCTTCAACCACATCTACGTTCTGCTCGGATCCAGTCAGGTAACCCATCGATCTCTATCACGTCCCCGGCCTGATTGCTTAAATGGCGCCTGCGAAACATCCTCATGCCTCCAAATCCCCCTGCCAGGAGCTGATGGCGGTCCATGGCGCGATGGCCGCTGTGCGTGTTAACCCGGAGGAACACCTCGGCTCCGCCGCCGCTGCCGACATGGTGCAGGCTCTGGCCCAGATGAAGTCCCCTAGCGACTACCCCCCAGGACTTAACAGGTAAGATCTGACCAGCTAAATCTTACCAATACCACTTGCAATGGCTATGATTTGTACGATTGATGTATTAAGCATGTTCGTGCCTTGTTTATTTCAGTACTACACACTGTGTGATGTTCAAATATTACCGTGTCCAGCTCAATTTCACCAATACCAGCAACAAACTTACAATACATGACTCAGGATATCACTAGAGATGCTGCCCATTTGTTATTTTTAGTGGATGCTAACCCTGTTGCACTTAACATGTCTGTCCATGTACTTACACAGGGTCATAACGACCGATGCTTTTGTTTGTCGTCGAGGTGAGCTGCATCCCATGTCTTACAGTATTTCACATAATTTGTGCAATTGCAGTTTAACTTCTACCCATTTACTGGTTGCCTGTATGTACACATGTCAGTGGCACTGATCCACGCTTCGACCCGGAGGAACAGCTCGCCTCCGCCGTCGCTGACTTTGGGCGAGCTCTGGCCAAGATGAAGTGCCCCAGCAATTACCTCTCAGGACTTACCAAGTATGTACTCACCAGTTCAATCTTACCAATACCAGTTGCAATTAATGGCTATATTCTGTACGGTTGATATATTAAGCATGTTCTAATAAACATGCCTAACACGTTTTTGCTACTATCCCTACCTTTTTATAGACATCTGGGCCATTCTCTGCTTTGGCAGCACCTACCTTGTGATGTTTAACTATGCCAATTGCATTTTTATCAGTACCGGTTTCAATGTCTATTAAGCCTGTTGCAATTAACAGTTGAATCCATTTTTAAACATTTGCATTTCAATGGCTACAAACTTACAAAACATGACTTAGGATATTGTTAAGCCTGTTGCAATTAACAGTTGTATCCATTTTTTAATCTGTCCATTTGCTACCATGCTACTCTCCGCAATGAAAATATACTAGAGATGCTGCCCCATTTGCTAATTTTGGTGGATGCTAACCCTGTTGTACTTAACATGCTTGTCCATGTACTTACGCAGGGTCATAACGGCCGATGCTGTTGTTTGCCGTCAAGGTTAGCTGCATCCCATGTCTTACAGTATTTCACATCATTTGTGCAATTGCAGTTTAACTTCTACCATTTACTGGTTGCCTGTAGGTACACATGTCAGTGGCACTGATCCATGCTTCGACCCGGAGGAACAGCTGGCCTCCGCTGCCGCTGACTTTGGGCGGGCTCTGGCCAAGATGAAGTGCCCCAGCAACTACCTCTCAGGACTTACCAAGTGTGTACCCACTAGTTCAATCTTACCAATACCAGTTGCAATTAATGGCTATGTTTTGTACTGTCGATGTATTAAGCATGTTGTAGTAAACATGCCTAACACATTTGAGCTATTTTCCCTACCTTTTTATCGACAACTGGGCCATTATCTGCTCTGGCAGCACCTGCCCTATGATGTTTAACTCTGCCAATTGCATTTTTATCAGTACCGGTTTCAATGGCCATTAAGCCTGTTGCAATTAACAATTGTATCCATTTTTAAAGAGTTGTATTTCACTGGCTACAAACTTACAAAACATGAATTAGGATGTTGTTAAGCCTGTTGCAATTAACAGTTGTATCCATTTTTTAATCCGTCCCTTTGCTACCGTCCTACTCTTTCAAAATGAAGATATCACTACAGATGCTGCCGTTTTATTACCATTTGCTATTTTTGGTGGATGTTAACCCTGTTGTAGTTAACATTGGCTTTCCATGTACTTACACATGGCTACAATGGGCGATGTTGTTGTTTGCCATCGAGGTTAGCTGCATCCCATGCCTTATACACCATCTATTCCTAAATATAAGTATTTTTAGAGATTCCAATATAGACTACGTACATAAGGAGCAAAATGAGTGAATCTAGATTCTAATCTAAACTATATCTATAATTCTATATACATCCGTATGTAGTTCATATCAAAATCTCAAAAAAAACTTGTACTTAGGAACATAGGTAGTTGTATTTTACATCATTTGTGCAATCTCAGTTTAGCTTCTAACATTTACTGGTTGCTTGTAGGTACATATATGAGGGGTACTGATCCACGCTTCGATCCCTTTTGCGTATGGGGCAATGAGATATTCATGAACAAGCATCAAGTGAGGAAACTAAGAAAGATTGTTAGGCGAAAGAAACAGGTGATTGGAATTAAGCTCTTTATTTACACTTTGTCAAAGACAACAGTGAACTTTAGGATGGTAAGTAATGTGTTGCCTTTTCCCCTGCCCACAACAAGTTACTCTATTAGACCTCAGTATCTGATATTTTTCTCTTTTCAGTGGTTTTCGAAGATATTTACTGATGATTACCTTGCAAACTACATGACCAGAGTGGAGGCAACTAAGGTTAAAGTATATAATTCATGCTACCATGATAATGCTCTAGAAGTCTTCCTGAAGGCGGTGAAGGATGGGCGGGCGATCGTCACAAGGGGTTGGACAAAAGTGGTTCGTGCCTATGGCATGCAGGAAGGCACATTATGGGCATTCCGCTTCTTCAACACCGTCGGCAGTCAAAATGATTTACACTTGTCTCTTCACCTTTACCGCCTTTAAATACTGCGGTTCATCATAGTTAATTACTGCCTAATCCTGTAATTACTGAACATATTGTACTGGCAATTTTATTTCTGGATTCGTTGTTGAACCATTGTGCTGAGAATTTGAATTGCACGTTTCGTATTTCAAAATTTCCAATTATAATAATAAATTACAGGCAAAAATAAAAATAGAACAGACGGTCATGGATCTTTGTAAACGGTTCTAGCAGTAAAAGCGCTTGCGATGGATAGCCCAATGCCACACAATTTTCTACATCAAATCGTGTGTGATGTAGTTAATGAAAGCAAACAGTTAACCAAGGCAGAGCGTGTGTGATAGTTACACCTTTCACACACGAGCGTATACATAAAACCGTGTGGGACGTACATCCGAACGGAAACGTTTTCCCTGGATTGACTGTGTGGGATGTACATAAGAACGGAAACGTATTCCTTGGATTGACTGTGTGTGATATACATATGAACAGAAATGTTTTTCTAGGATTCACCGTGTGGGATGTACATACCTACGGAAATGATTTCTGGGATTCACCGTGTGGGATGTACATACCTACGGAAATGATTTCTGGGATTCACCATGTGGGATGTACATACCTACGGAAATGATTGGGTTTCGATGCCTCGCCCGATCGCACACGGCCCCAGCCTGGGTCCCAGGAGGGCCTATCCCCGACGATTTCTGGGTTGTGTGGGAAGGACACCCTATCGCACACACTCACTTGGCGACGGTTCCAAATGCAGTCGCGGAAAGGGGTTTTAAACTATTTGTTTAGGACCGACGCGCCCAGTGTACAGAGGAACGGCGAAGAACGGCAAGAACACCGATGAACTACCCAAACCCTAGTACAGATCTGAGGCATGAGTAGAGGAGTACTTACGGATGTGGGTGAACAGCGGTGGCACGTCGGCGTTCTCTGGTTTAATCAGGTTGATGCAGCGGCCTGAGTTGATGCAGCGGACAGAGGTCGACGGCGGCAGAGCTTGGGTCTGTGGCGGAGTCGCGAGGAGGAAGACGAAGACGATGAGGTGAGGGAAAAAAATGAAGACCAGGACCCCCCTCCCTATTTATAAGAGGATGGATACAAGGCATGTGCGGGAATCGAGGAGGCCGAAATTATCATGTGGCTATGTGGGCGCCTCGATTTTTGGGATGTTCAATAAAAGATAAGGATCTATTAAGATATTTCGGGCCTCGTGCGGAATTAATGTGAAATGACGTCATGGCGCGTTAAGGTGGTTCTGTGAGCTGACGTCATGGCGGGTTACAGCAAATTTATTAAACGGATGATGCAAGATTTTGACAAGTCAGGTACTGAAGATTGATGTGAATAAATTCAAATCAACCTGGGGCCTAATGTTGGGGATATAACTATTGGGTATAACCCGCCCAGGAGGGGCCGGGTCATACCACTGATGACTTAAAGATGAAGATGGTGGATCATGGCAAGCCTATTGACGGCCCATGACCCAGAGGCGACTTGAGGCCCAAGAGGATGAACCGAAATATGTATGACTTGTATTGTAAGGCAAGTTTAGTTAGTCACCGAGCCGGACACATTGTGTATGAGCCGACCGAGACTCTGTAAGCCACCGGGCATCAACCTGTGTATATAAAGGGGTGACCCGGCGGCGGGTTAAGTCAAGAAACACCAAGTCGAGAACTACGTCAAGCGGATTCGCTCCCTGGTCATCGAAACACAAGCAATACAACCCCAAACTGGAGTACGCCTTTACCTCCACCGCGAGGGGCCGAACCAGTATAAACTCTCCGTGTCCTTTGTCTCGATTAACCCCTTTAAGCGAACCTAGTTGCGATGGCTCCACACCTAAGTCCTTTCGCTAGGACATCTGCCGTGTTAAGTCCATGACAGTAGTCATCAATGGTGAACATCTCTATGTTGATCATATCTACTATATGACTCATGTTCGGCATTTCGGTCTCCAGTGTTCCGAGACCATGTCTGTACATGCTAGGCTCGTTAAGTTTAACCCAAGTATTCTGCATGTGCAAAACTGCCTTACACCCGTTGTATGTGAACGTAGAGTCTATCACACCCGATCATCACGTGGTGTCTCGAAATGACGAACTGTAGCAACGATGCATACTCAGGGAGAACACTTTTATATTGAAATTAAGTGAAAGGGATCATCTTATAATGTGGTACGTCCATTTTGCATCATGTTTTCCTACTGTTATTTATGATGTTTTTATGCATAATAATGCTTTTTGGAGTAATTCTAATGCCTTTTCTCTCATAATATGCAAGGTACACACAAAGAGGGAGAATTCTGGCAGCTGGAAATCTGGACCTGGAAAAGCTACGTCAGGCCACCTATTCTGCACAACTCCAAACAAGCTGAAACTTTACAGAGATTTTTTATGGAATATTTGAGGAATACTGGAGCCAATAAGTACCAGAGGGGGTCCACCAGGTGGGCACAACCCACCTGGGCGCGCCAGGGAGCCCAGGCGCGCCCTGGTGGGTTGTGCTCACTCAGGCCCACCTCTGGTGCCCATCTTCTGGTATATAAGTCATTTTGACCTAGAAAAAAATAAGGAGAGGACTTTCGGGATGGAGCGCCGCCGTCTCGAGATGGAACTTTGGCAGGAGCACTTTTGCCCTCCGACGGAGCGATTCCGCCGGGGGAACTTCCCTCCCGGAGGGGGAAATCATCGTCGTCATCATCACCAACAACTCTCCCATCTCGGGGAGGGAAATCTCCATCAACATCTTCAACAACACCATCTCCTGTCAAACCCTAGTTCATCTCTTGTGTTCAATCTTTGTACCAGAACTATAGATTGGTGCTTGTGGGTGACTAGTAGTGTTGATTACATCTTGTAGTTGATTACTATATGGTTTATTTTGTGGAAGATTATATGTTCAGATCCAATATGCTATTTAATACCCCTGTGATCTTGAGCATGTTTATCATTTGTGAGTAGTTACTTTTGTTCTTGAGGTCACGGGAGAAATCATGTTGCAAGTAATCATGTGAACTTGATATGTGTTTGATATTTTGATAGTTTGTATGTTGTGATTCCCTTAGTGGTGTCATGTGAACGTCGACTACATGACACTTCACCATATTTGGGCCTAAGGGAATGCATTGTGGAGTAGTTATTAGATGATGGGTTGCGAGAGTGACAGAAGCTTAAACCCTAGTTTATGCGCTATTCCGTAAGGGACCGAATGGATCCAAAAGTTTAATGCTATGGTTATAATTTATTCTTAATACTTTTCTCGTAGTTGCGGATGCTTGCGAGGTGGTTAATCATAAGTAGGAGGTTTGTTCAAGTAAGAACAACACCTAAGCACCGATCCACCCACATACCAAGTTATCAAAGTAGCGAACGCAAATCGAACCAACATGATGAAAGTGACTAGATGGAATTCCCGTGTACCCTCAAGAACACTTTGCTTACTATAAGAGACCGTTTTGGCCCGTCCTTTGCCTCAAAAGGATTGGGCTACCTTGCTGCACTTTTGTTACTACTATCATTACTTGCTCGTTACAAATTATCTTGCTATCAAACTACTCTGTTACTTACAATTTCAGCACTTGCAGCCATTACCTTGCTGAAAACCACTTGTCATTTCGTTCTGCTCCTCGTTGGATTCGACACTCTTACTTATCAAAAAGAGCTACAATTGATCCCCTATACTTGTGGGTCATCATAATGCTACCGCCGTTCTAGGCAAAATAAGATGCATAAAGGATAAACATCACATGCAATCAAAATATGTAACATGACATGGCCATCATCATCTTGTGCTTTTGATCTCCATCTCCAAAGCATCGTCATGATCTCCATCTTCACAGGCTCGACACCTTGATCTCCATAGTAGCGTCGTTGTGTCGAGGTCGTCACGCCAACTATTGCTTCTACAACTATCGCTAACGCATAGTGATAAAGTAAAGCAATTACATGGCGCTTGCACTTTATACAATAAAGAGACAACCCTACGGCTCCTGCCGATTGTCGATCTTACAAAACATGATCATCTCATACATCAACATATATCACATCATATCTTGACCATATCACATCACAACATGCCCTGCAAAAACAACTTAGACATCCTCTACTTTGTTGTTGCAAGTTTTACGTGGCTGCTACGGGCTTCTAGCAAGAACCGTTCTTACCTATGCATAAAACCACAACGGTGATTCATCAAGTTTGCTGTTTTAACCTTCTTCAAGGACTGGCTATAGTCAAATTATATTCAACTAAAGTAGGAGAAACATAGACCTGCCAACCACCTTTATGCAAAACTAGTTGCATGTCAGTTGGTGCAACCTGTCTCATGTGCGTGGACATGTAAGGTTGGTCCGGGCCGCTTCATCCCACAATACCGCCGAATCAATATAAGATGTTGGTGGTAAGCAGTATGACTATCACCGCCCACAATTCTTTGTGTTCTACTCATGCATATCATCTACGCATAGACCTGGCTCGGATGCCACTGTTGGGAAACGTTGCATGGAAAACAAAATTTTTTCTTACGCACACGCAAGATCTATCCATGGAGATGCATAGCAACGAGGGGGAGAGTGTGTCTACATACCCTCGTAGACCATAAGCGGAAGCGTTTAACAACGCGGTTGATGTAGTCGAACTTCTTCGTGCTCCAACCGATCAAGTACCGAACGTATGGCACCTCCACGTTCTGCACATGTTCAACTCAGTGATGTCCTCCGCCTTCTTGATCCAGTGATACGTCTCCAACGTATCTATAATTTATGAAGTATTCATGCCATGTTTACAACAATTTTATATGGTTTTGGTATGATTTGCATGGAACTAACCCGGACTGACGTTGTTTTCAGCAGAACTGCTGTGGTGTTGTTTTTTGTGTAGAAATGAAAGTTCTGCAAATGAGCTGAAACTTTTTGACGATTTTTTTGGAACGAAAGAGACCCCCGAAGCTTCGTGGGAGGGCCAGAAGAGCCACGAGGAGGGCACAACCCACCAGGGCACGCCTGGTGGGTTGTGCTCACCTCGAGGCCGATCTTCGCGTGAAACTGACGCCAAAAACTCCTATAAATAGAGAAACCATCAGAAAAAACCTAGATCCGAAGTTTCGACGCCACATGCCTCTATAGCCACCGAAAACCAATCTAGACCCCGTTCCGGCACCCTGCCGGAGGGGGGAATCATCTCCAGTGGCCATCTTCATCATCCCGGCGGCCTCCACGATGAGGAGGGAGTAGTCCACCCTCGGGGCTGAGGGTTTGTACCAGTAGCTATGTGTTTAATCTCTCCCTCTCTCATGTTCTTGAGATGTCACGATCTTGATGTATCGCGGGCTTTGTTAATATAGTCGGATCATATGGTATTTTCCCCTCTCTATCTTGTTGTGATGAATTGAGTTTTTCCCTTTGAGATTTCGTTGTTATCGAATTGAATACTTTTATGGATTTGAGAGCACTTGATATATGTCTTGCATATGAATACTCGTGGTGACAATGGGGTATCATATTGATTCACTTGATATGTGTTTTGGCATTCAACTCACGGATTCCCGCGGTGACATTGGGGTAATCTATGCATAGGGGTTGATGCACGTTCTCGTCTTTTATTTCTCCGGTAGAAATCTTGGGGCACTCTTTGGGTTCTTTGTGTTGGATTAAATATTATGAATCTGAATTTGCTTTGGTGTTATTTTAGCACGAACTCTTGGATAGATCGATCAGAAAGAATAGCTTTGAGGTGGTTTCGTACCCTACAAACAATTTATTCTTATGTTCTCCGCTAGATAAGAACTTTGGAGTGATTCTTCGTTGCATGTTGTGGGATGGTTATATGATCCAATTATATTAGCATTGTTGAGAGATTGCACTAGTGAAAGTACGGACCCTAGGCCTCATTTTCAAGCATTGCAATACCGTGTTTGTGCCCGTTTACTATTTGCTACCTTGCTGTTTTTATTTATTCAGATTATAAAAATATATTTCTACCATCAATATTACACTTTTATCACCATCTCTTCGCCGAACTAGTGCACCTATACAATTTGCCATTGTATTGGGTGTGTTGGGGACACAAGAGATTTCTTGTATTTGGTTGCAGGATTGTTTGAGAGAGACCATCTTCATCCTACACCTCCCACGGATTGATAAACCTTAGGTCATCCACTTGAGGGAAAATTGCTACTGCCCTACAAAACTCTGTGCTTGGAGGCCCAACACGAGTCTACAAGAATAAAGTTGCGTAGTAGACATCAAGCTCTTTTCTGGCGCCATTGCCAGGGAGGTTATTGCATGAAGGTAGATCTTTAGATCTTGCAATCAAATCTTTTAGTTTCTTGTTTTATCACTAGTTTGGTTTATAAACGAAAACTACAAAAAAAATGGAATTGAGGTTGCATCATATTATTGATCATCTTTATAATATCTTTCTTGAAAATGATGGATTGGAAAATTGTGCTCAATTGTTAGAAGAAGAAGTCAATAAAATATTTGGCACAAAATATTTGAATGATGAGCATGATTGCAATGTTGTTAGTATGAATGAACTCTCTGAATATCCAAAATGCTAATGATCATTGCACTAGTCATGAGAAAAATGTTTCTTATAAGCATGTCAATTTTTGCAGAGTGAATTGGGAGTGCAATTGCACACCAAAAAGAGAAGATAGATTTTGTAAGAAGCATAAATATTTAGAAACGAAAAAGTTGCAAGAGAGGCTAGATGATTGTGCTGAAAGATGTAATTTTTTTCACCATCCTTGTGAACTTTGCAATGAACACGGTCATTTAAATCTCCAATGCAAATTCTTTCATGATCAAATTGTGTCCAAAAATTGTGATAACTTGATTACCCTTGAGCATCATAAAGAGCTTAGTCTTCTTTTGGGGTATGAAGAAATGAAATGTATAACTAAGGGTTTTCCAAAATTTAATCTCGAGAGATTTCTTGATTTTGATCTAGAGGAAATTTATATGTTTTGTGTGGTAAATTGCATTGAGAATCCTTATATTGCTAACTATCTAAAGACAAGAAAACAAATAGAATATGAAGAGAGTACTAATGAAAGGGAAAATATTTCCCAATACCCTCCTAGTGTTTATTATGATGAATCAGGTAATGAGGAGGAGCTTCCTATCCAATCAATCTCATCAATAAGAAGCTTGAAAAAATTAATTAAACCCACACATGATGTGGTGAAGAAGAAGAAAAGAAGAAAGAATAGAGGTAAAAAGGTATCTCTCCCAAATAATGTTGCTCCTATTATTGTTGTGCCTCATGAAAATGAATCAAAAATAATTGTGGAAGATGATGCACTTGATGATGATTTTGTTATGCCTATTGCTTGTTGTGATGATTACGATTGGGAAGATAATGATACTTCTTATAATCTTGGAAATCTTTTTGGCACGAACTTGGGAAATTATGATGATAGCAATTGTTATACCGTTGGTGCTATTCATACTATTAATGATGAGAATGATTATGCTTATGATATGCCAAGCCACAAGCTTGGGGATGCTATGTTTGATGATAATGACATGTTTGAGAATTTATTTGCTGAAATTAATGTTTGTCCCAAGCTTGGGGATGCTATGCTTAATGAAGATGGTCTTTTTAGTCCCCTTACTTTGAATGATCAAATTTGCTATGATGGTTGCATTCCTCCTACTTATGATGATTATTGTGATGATACTTATGTTATAAAAAGTAGTGATAATTATTGTCATAATTTTGAATATCCTTTTATTGAACATTACTCTCTTAATGTGGGTACAATTTATAGTATTTGAGTTTCCTATGATACTCCCACCATTGTGAATGAGAAGAAATTTTCTTATGTGGAGAGTAATAAATTTTTTATGCTTTTGGATCATGAAAAGAATGCTTTATGTGATGGTTATATTGATGAATCTATTCATGATGCTACTGAAAATTATTATGAGAGAGGAACTTATGATTCATGATGCTCTCTTTATGTTTCAATTCTTATCTTTTATGCGAGCATCATTGAAATCATCATGCCTAGCTAAAAGGTATTAAAGAAAAGCGCTTGTTGGGAGACAACCCAACACTTTTACCTACTATTTTTGTGTGTTCACATGATTAGTCTACTGTAGTAATCATGTTTTATTGCTTTTGTTTCAATAAAGTGCCAAGTAAGACCTTTGGGATGGCTTACGGTGATAGTTGATTTGATCTTGCTGAAAAACAGAAACTTTTGCGCTCATGAAAATAATTCTAATTTTTAACAGAAGCGTGATAAAATGCTGATTATTTTTTCAGAAGATTAATAGACAAATTTCCCAGGTTTTCCCAATTTTTCAGAATTTTTGGAGTATCAGAAGTATGGTTGGAGTACAGATTACTACAGACTGTTCTGTTTTTGACAGATTCTATTTTCAATGCATAGTTTGCTTGTTTTCTAGTTTCTATGGCTTATATTGCTGAATATAAATTGTGGAAATGATATGCTACAGTAGCATTGTGTGGAAACAATTATTAATCTTGTCTTTGATAGTACCAAAGTGAAATGGTTTGCTCTTTATCATACTAACCTATCTCACGAAGTTCCGTTAAGTTTTGTGTGATTGAAGTTTTCAAGTTTTGGGTGAGATGTCAATATGAGGAGAATAAGGAGTGACAAGACCCTAAGCTTGGGGATTCCCAAGGCACCCCAAGGTAATATTCAAGGAAGATCCAAGCAACTAAGCTTGGGGATGCCCCGGAAGGCATCCCCTCTTTCGTCTCCAACATTATCGGTAACCTCACTTGGAGCTATGTTTTCATTCGTCACATGATATGTGTTTTGCTTGGAGCGTCAATTTATTTTGTTAGGATTTGCTTGCTGTTATTTATAATAATGTTTTGCATCTTTTATTTCAATAAAAGTGGAATGATAGCCTTTGCCATGCTTATTTTGCAAATATACATGTTGCTGTATGAAAACAGAAAGTTTACCGCTGTTGCAAAAATTCCCTAGAAAAGTAAGAATTTGATAAAATTTTGAAATTTTTTGCAAAATAATATCTGATAAATTTTATACAGGGTGGTAAATGTTCATAATTTTTGGAGTTTAATAAGTATCAATACTCTTGCATTCTTTACAGACTGTACTGTTTTGGCAGATTGCCGTTATGTTTGCATAGTTTGCATATGTTTGCTTGTTTAATGATTCTATTTGAGGATAGGAGTGTTAAATATGCAGAGGCATTTAGTATGCAATGTTGAATAATAATTTTAGTGATTTTCTACAGTAGATAATGATAAGGTTTTTTCATTGGTTTATACTAACTTATCTCACGAGTTCTTGTTGAGTTTTGTGTGGATGAAGCTTTTGAGATTTAGGAAAATCGTGATATGAGAGGAATTAAGGAGACACAAAAGCTCAAGCTTGGGGATACCCAAGTCACCCCAAGATAATTTCAAGGAGTCTCAAGCATCTAAGCTTGGGGATGCCCCGGTAGGCATCCCACCTTTCTTCTTCAACAATTATCGGTTAGTATCGGTTGAGCCTAAGTTTTTGCTTCTTCACATGATGTGTGCTATTCTTATAATGTCATTTTATTTTGTTTTTGCTTGCTGTTTTAATAGGATTCTAAGATCTGAAAGCTTTTTTAAATAATAGAGAGTCCTCACATAGCTATCTATTTACTTAACTACTCATTTGATCTTCACTTATATCTTTTTGAAGTAGCTTGTCACTTACTCTTGCGCTTCACTTATATCCTATGAGTAAATTGTTGAATAAATTGAATGTCATGAAGTTGAAATCATATCATGCCTAGTGGTAGCTTCACATTGGGTTTAGAAAGTGAAATCTTTTGAAGCTTGACAATCACAATATTGGTCATACAAGCAATTCATGAATGATTAGTAGAAGGAAGAGAACTTTCACATGCAAATACACTATCTTGGAAATCTTTTGTGATTGTGAGCCCCCATCAAATATTATATGCCAAAATTGTTGATGTTGGACAAGGAAGACAATGTAATGGTTTATGTTTGTTCATATTCACATAGAAGTTATATGTCATAGATCCTTCAACATGTGGTGCTTGCCCCCCATCTTTGCTAGCCAAAAATTCCGCACCAAGTAGAGATACTACTTGTGCATCCAAAAACCCTTAAACCCAAATCTTATTTTCAAGATTCCACCATACCTACCTAAGGATTGAGTGAGATCCTTCAAGTAAGTTGTCATCGGTGCAATAAGGCAATAAAAATTGCTTCTAAAAAGTTAGATCATTTAGTGTAAGAGAAAATTGAGCGTTGTACGAACTTGTGATGGCAAAGAATAAAAGCGACAGAGTGCATAATAAAGGTTGCTATCATAAGGGGCAATATAACGTGATGTTCTTTTGCACTAAGGGATTGAGCATACAAACAAATAAGCGCATGGCAACCTCTGCTTCCCTCTGCGAAGGGCCTATCTTTTACTTTTATGTATTTACTTTTATGCAAGAGTCAAAGGTTTTCTCTCTATTCCTTTTTATTTTTCTGTTTTGGCAAGCATCATGTGGTGAGGAAATATCTAGGCACATATATCCAGTTGGATATGGGTAGCATGAGTTATTATTGTTGACATCACCATTGAGGTGAATACGTTGGGAGGCGAAATTATAAGCCCCTATCTTTCTATGTGTCCGGTTGAAACATTTTGCTCATGTGTATGCGGTGAGTGTTAGCAATCATAGAAGACTATATGATGGTTGAGTATGTGGAGCTCTTACTTAAACTCTGTTGAATAAGTTGAATTACAATTGTTTGGTGACTGAGAACATAGGTTGTTGAGTTTCAAGAGAATTCATCGTTTGAACCTTAACATGTGAATTGGTTGCTACTTTAACATGAGAAGTTTTATAAGAAAGAGTTGTTGTTATGATGCTAGGAAAAGTGATTGAAATTATCATTGATCAAACTTATGCACTTTGCTAGCATTCACACTTAATAAATTATTTCTTTTATCATTTACCTACTCGAGGACGAGTAGGAATTAAGCTTGGGCATGCTGATACGTCTCCAACGTATCTATAATTTATGAAGTATTCATGCCATGTTTACAACAATTTTATATGGTTTTGCTATAATTTGCATGGAACTAACCCGGACTGACGCTGTTTTCAGTAGAACTACCATGGTGTTGTTTTTTGTGCAGAAATGAAAGTTCTCCAAATGAGCTGAAACTTTTTGATGATTTTTTTGGAACAAAAGAGACCCCCGAAGCTTCGTGGGAGGGTCAGAAGAGCCACGAGGAGGGCACAACCAACCAGGGCACGCCTGGTGGGCTAGGCTCACCCCGGTGGGTTGTGCTCACCTCGAGGCCCATCTTCGCGTGAAACCGACGCAAAAAATCCTATAAATAGAGAAACCATCAGAAAAAACCTAGATTAGAAGTTCCGACGCCATAGGCCTCTGTAGCCACCGAAAACCAATCTAGACCCCATTCCGGCACCCTGCCGGAGGGGGGAATCATCTCCGGTGGCCATCTTCATCATCCCGGCGGCCACCACGATGAGGAGGGAGTAGTCCACCCTCGGGGCTGAGGGTGGGGGGGGGGGGGGGGGGGGGGGGGGGGGGGCTCTCTCTCTCTCTCTCTCTCTCTCGTATTCTTGAGATGTCACGATCTTGATGTATCGCGGGCTTTGTTAATATAGTCGGATCATATGGTGTTTTCCCCTCTCTATCTTGTTGTGATGAATCAAATTTTTTCCTTTGAGATTTCGTTGTTATCGGATTGAATACTTTTATGGATTTGAGAGCACTTGATATATGTCTTGCATATGAATACTCGTGGTGACAATGGAGTATCATATTGATTCACTTGATATGTGTTTTGGCATTCAACTCGCGGATTCCCGCGGTGACATTGGGGTAATCTATGCATAGGGGTTGATGCATGTTCTCGTCTTTTATTTCTCCGGTAGAAATCTTGGGGCACTCTTTGAGGTTCGTTGTGTTGGATTGAATATTATGAATCTGAATTTGCTTTGGTGTTATTTTAGTATGAACTCTTGGATAGA